>BSBM01000871.1:8882500-8887500 GCA_027924585.1 Larix kaempferi | reverse complement strand
AGTCTCCATGGAATTATGGTTCTCAAGATTTGATTCATAAGATGGGGATCACATGCATTGCCAACGCAACCCAATACATCACTACATAACAATTCTTAAGCCATGAGATCATGGGATGCATATTTATGTTTGCTTAACGGTATAATTTATACCATATATTTAAATTGTAAAGGGATTCATTAAATAGTAGTTGGTTGTTTGATGGATTGATAATTGTTCTATACTCCATGCTATATCGTAATGAGAAAATTAATTTTATTAATGAGGACTTGGACTTGAGATATTGCTCATATTATCATGCCAATTGTATGTGGATTTATTTATGTTTGTCTAAAATAGCTTGAGTTATATTTGTCGTGACATGGTCTATTGATTGTGTATGTGAGTTGAGCTCGTCATTGTTGCTATTGTGGTTGTGCTTTTCTAATATACATTCAAATTAAGATGTTTATGGATACATTACTAGCTTTAATTGATTTAAACATCTTTAAAATGGCCTTAGCAATTCTTCTTCTTGTGATTGACACATTTCTTCACCATTACTATCATTGATAGGTTCCATAGTAGTTTTTTCTTACCTCAACGTTCATCATAGTGTGTCCTTCCTAAATTTACATCCTCAATTTATTTACATGTTGCCTCAACTAACATTCTTTTAATAATGGTCTTATATCTCCCTACCATGAAATAAGGTGGTGACTCTCTTCAAGTATAAAACAACATTTTGAAATAAGTTAAACATATTCTAAAAGGTATTGAGGGATCATAAATAATCCTCAAAGAATTATTCGAGATTAATCTCAAGTGTAGGCTGTAATTATCCTACCATTAGGTGCCAATATGAGGTTTGTAATCTTGGGACCACATGTATTGGTATTATTGCCTTCCATGTGAATATATCTATGCCTTTTATAACAATCATTATGTATACTTATAACCCTCTAAGTTTGATTAAAAAAAATTGGTTAAGTTGGTTAAGCCATGAGATATTAACCAAAAAAATATATTTTTATTTTTAACAAAATTAAGGCAATAATGTGAGATGGGTATAAACATCGCTAACAGTAAACAAAGATTAATGTAGTATGGCTTCTACTTTAACAGGAAAAATGCAACTCCAATACAAGTGACCAATAAATTCATTGTTACAACTAATAAGGGAGCCAAATGGATTTTGGTCCAAGACATGGTATTTAGTTGAATGTTTTAGTGATCAAAATGAGCCCAACAATCAACCCAACAATAGTCAATTAAAAGGCAGGATTTTTTAGTATAAAAGGGTTGAATTGCTTGAGATAGCAGTCAACAATTTTTGAGTTGGTTGAGTTGGCACAATTTTTTGGTTGATCAAGCAACAATTTTTTGGTTGAGATGTGGATGAGGTGGCACAATTTTTTGGTTGATAAAGCAACAATTTTTTGGTTGAGATGTGGATGAGGTGGCACAATTTTTTGGTCGATCAAGCAACATAAAAATACATCGTGAAATTGTAGGAGGCTTGGCGTTGAGATAGACTTGCATCGATTTGGCATAGTTCTAAAGGAAACTATCTTGATGCATAGTGAATTTACCATGACAAGCATTGCTTATTCTTATCGGTTCTTCATGAACATGTAATTCTTATGCTCTCACTCATCAATACATAGGTCATCATCACATGTGATTAACCATCACTTCATTGCCTAAATTAACAATATATGGATAGACTTGTCATGAAGTTATATTTTCCTTTCTTTTTGGTCTTTCATTACAAATCCATGGAGCTAATAAATCCCCCAATCTATCATTATTGGCTTTGATACCAAAAGTGAAATAACTTGGTGAAACTACTAAGCAAAATAGAGACATTTAAACATGTCACACTCAATATATTACAACAATTTGCAAATACACAAAAGATTAAGCATGAGATATGTAGACAAAATGGGTAATGCCCTTTGTTATATTTCTCTAAGATATACATTACTATAATACAACTTTTGCATAAATAGGAATGGATAGATTTTTTCCAAATATATAAGCATAAGAGTGCATCTAGGTATGATTACAAAGTTCATCTTCAGCACCAATAAGATTGTCCACTCACCTATTTTTTTGGCCTCAATGTAATTGAACTTAAGGAGTTTCTAAATTAAAGTTGTCTCTTTCATTTGATAATTTACGTTCAATATACATGAGACCTATGTCCCACAAAAACAAAACATTTCCAAACAAAATGGTACAATCATAGAACCTATGGCATTGATTGATAGTGGATAGTTAACCTAGAGAAAACCAAGCTTATGGATTTCAATAGGAATGCATAGTTTTTTTCCAAATACATAAGCATAGGAGTGCATCTAGGTACGATTACAAAGGTCATCTTCAGCACCAATAAGGCTATCCACTCACCCATTTTTTGGCCTCAATGTAGATGAACTTAAGGAGTTTCTAATTTAGGGTTGTCTCTTTAATTTGATCATTTACATTCTCTATACATGAGACCTATGTCCCACGAAAACAAAACCTTTCCAAACACAATGGTACAATCATAGAACCTCTTGCATTGATTGATAGTGGATAGTTAACCTAGAGAAAACCAAGCTTATGGCTTTCAACCTTGCAAAGAGAGAGGCTTTCCAAATATGTATCACCTTCAAGGGCATGTCATTGGAGCTATCACTTCCTATAATTATTTAGGAATTATCTTCTCAAACCCTCACATATCCATTCAACCAAGTGTGTGGTCAATATTAAGAAAAGTGTTCTAACATCTCTATTCTAAATAAACAAGGCTTTTTCGTGCACTTTATAGATTCAAGATCCATCTATTCAACTCTATTTCCAAACCTATAGGTCTCTATAGTTCAAGTGTTTGGGGTCCAAGATTAAGTCATTGTTGCAAAGTCATTGATTGTGCAAGTTTATAGTTAAAAGGTTTGGGATCCAAGCTTGAGTCATTGATGCAACTATGATTATACTATGATGGGAAGTTGTCAATGTGTTGAAATGACCACCATAGGAAGAGGAGTGTGCCTCTCTAATCAATGTGGGGAATGTTGAACCAATCAGAATATGAAATCTTAGTTAATTCGTAAACTATTTCATGGTACAATGTTTCCATTCCATCTGGATTACAATATAATGTTATCTAGTGGTATTCCATAGGGTAGTGAGTATTGTACTTTTCTTGTCAATATACATTATATACTTTCCATTAGCCTCCTCGAATACTAAGATAACAATTTTGCATCGTGCTATGTATTCTCTTTTGTTATTGTGTTTTCCATATTCTTGTCATTTAAATTATGCATCATGTTATTTATCCTCCTTTTTTATTGTGTTTTCCATATTAGCACTTTCAGATTTCTATTCTACAGTTTGTAAATCCTAATTTCACTTTAGAATCAGATTTGGGTGCATGGTTTGAAAGTTTGGTTTGGATTTTATCATTCATTGAAAAGGAAAAGGAAAAAATTTGCATGTGCATTGGGTGAACTGTATTGAAAAAGGAAAATATCTCTTTATTTCTCATAATTAAATGTTCATTGAATAGAAAGGATTTTGATCTCACTCATCTTTCCATTATTTTGAGTCGAGTCCTCACACCACTAGTTGAAATTCCAACACCATGTGAGTAACAACAAGGCCATAAAATTAACGCACTTAACTAAACAAACATTAACCTCACTCGAGGAAATAAAAAGAATTGTGTAGTTAGGTAGGACACTGTGGATAGGAATCCAAATAACTCCCCATTTTCGTTTACAATTGAAACATAGAAGTTGTCCTCATAGGGAACCAAAATCCTATAGTACTTTTTGGCACAGTTGAGACCGATTTGTCGGGAGGGCTCTCCCTTATGAGGGCAAGTGGAAAGACTGGTTCGGAATTCTAAGTGGAATACCACCCTCCACTCTGTACCGAAGGACACCTACTCGTAGATCTCATTGTTACTTACTATCCTCCATACTAGTAGTACAATGGTCCAAGGGATGAAGCCGCGGGACACCTTTCCGGACATGCCGTGAATTAGGCAGCTTAGTTTCCATTCTTTTAGGGATCTTTTACCTAGGATCACTTTTGGTAGAGGGATATCCATTGGCCATTTTGATCTGTCATTTCGTATTGTCTGACTGTGGATTTCATCACCTTACAAAGGATACAATTTGTTGAGGTTTCCATCTCTTAGTTAGGTGGTTGCTTTCTCTTATACCTTGTAGTTTAGAGGATCATTTTTATTTGGTTAGGTAATGCTACTTGTTGGATTTCTAGCATTTTGTTTTGTAGCTCACTTATTGCAAAACTCGGTTGCAGTAGGTTTTTTAAGCCTGATTTTTGGCATGTCTGTCTCTTTGTTGTTATCTCTCCTTCTGCACGTTCAGTTGCATTTGGATTTTTTGAACTATTTTTGAGAAGTGTAGCTACGTCGCTTATTTTTTGAAATCCTAGAGGATCGTGTTTTTAGAATGACATCGCATAGAATGCAAGGTTTGGAACCCTAGGATAATGAAACTTTAACACAGTTGGGCTCACCAAACCTTTCTAGTGAGGGGGGAATACATGAAGAAATTAATTCGGACCAAGGAATTGTCTATTGGATGTATATCTTTCCAATAGACTTAAACTTCTTAGATCATGCACTAGTGCAATTTATTCTCTCTAGTATCCAATATTGCTTCTAGTTGGAGCCAAATGGATCCCTCTACAGAAGAATTCACTGAATGATATTGTTCATCTTAATTTTTTATTATGTTTTGATTCATAACCAATTTGTCAACAAATCAATGTAGAGAATTGCTTCTCTAATGTGAACTTTGTTGTCCACTGTCAAGTTTGTTGTCCATTGCATAAACCTTAGAGGTTCCTGTTAAAAAGGAAGTCAATGAAAAGGGTTTTGGTCCATATACCACTTCATATGGTGACATTTGGTAGATCCATGACAAGTGGTATTACACCACCAATTTGCAAGAGGAAGCCATTGTGCCCATTGGTGTGGAATTTTTGAAGATAAGCATCAC
>BSBM01000871.1:5427500-5610000 GCA_027924585.1 Larix kaempferi | reverse complement strand
AAAATAAAATAGAGGATGGAAATCATTTACTTTCAGAATGAATGACCAAAATGAGCATTAGATTTAATTTTCAAAACACTTGTAATAAATCTCAACTCCATACGTTGTTAATTCATAAAAATAAAATAGAAACCATAAATATCATTTCAATGTTTAAGTTATAAAAACAACATGATAAGTCATAGTATTTAGCCAATATTGTTGTTTAAGTTATAAAAACAACATGATAAGTCATAGTATTTAGCCAATATTGTTGAGCATTTAGCTATCTCTATATTAGCATGTTCTAAATTCCAACATTTTTTTAGTGAAAGACATTTAATGACTATAAATATTAATGATCATTATTATAATAATTTTGAATTATAAAATAAATTCATAAAATAGAATTTAGATTAAAATTATGATTAATGAAATAAAAGTAAACTAATTTCCAAATTAAAATTTTATCCATTTTAAAGTATTATAATAATGTTAATAAATATTAATAAAATTGATAAATATTTCTAAATAATAAGTAGAAAACTAAAATTAAATTATAATTTTAAATTTTAAAAAAAATATTGTAAAAGATATAATTGTTAGTAAAAATCTCGTTGAACAAACATCGATAAACATGATCAAATATATCATTTTGATATTAATAGAAGATAGAAATGTTTCATGAAGTGAATTGGTAAAAGATTAGCTAGTATAATATTTACTCATTTCTCATTTTCTTAATTTCAAATGTACACACATTGTTTATTATAATATTTACTCATTTCTCATTTTTTTAATTTCAAATGTCCACACATTGTTTATTATAATATTTACTCATTTCTCATTTTCTTACTTTCAAATGTCTACACATTGTTTAAATATACATTCATCTATTGAAATGTTAGTATCTTTTATCTTCTTAATTTTAAATGTCCACACATTACGATAATGTATTTTTATAAAATGTTTGAAAATATGTGACATGAACTTTTGGTTTCCCGAGACTTATTATTTCTTCTTCCATAGATAGTGTTTTGATGTCTAGCTTGTACATTTATATTGCACAAATTTTAATGAACTAATAAACTTAAAATATAAGAAAATCTGGAAAATATGTAAATAAGTTTATTTAAGAAATTAAGGAAGCTATTGATGAGTCCCTAAAAGACAATATAAATCCATAATTAAAAAGAAAAATAAAAAGGTACTATATAAATAAAAACTAGGAGAAACTTTTACACTTCTCTAAGATGGCTCTTAAAACATTTTGGAGGGAAATTCTAACTTGCAAAGCTAAAGAAAATAATAGGATTGATTTGAAGGATTATAATTCCTATCTTAAGAATCTCTATGAGTCCCCTAATATCATGGATAAAATTCAAAACCTCCTTATAGTGGAAGATTTTTTTTCTTTAGAAGACATAGATTTTGAGGTTACGCATCTAAAAAATGGAAAAGTTAGGACATTAAAAGCTACCAAGCATAAGTCCTGAAAATCAGAGGGCGTGTACTCATCCCTCACATCGCCAAGCTTTTCAATCTAATAGTCAAGCAAGGTTTCCATAAACCGTGGACTTAGAGCCTCATTGTTCCTATTTTTAAAAGTGGTAATAAAAATAACCCCTCTAATAATTGGACCATTAGGATTATCCCCCTCCTAGACAAGTTATACAGTGTTATTTTGAAAAAGAAGATTATCATATGGATAGAAAGGAAAGGTAACTGGGCTAAAGGTCATATGGGTTTTAGAAGATATCATTCAACTACGGACCATCTTGTTATGCTTAGGGTCATTTTGTAGGAGCGTCATAATAATAAATTCATTCCTTTTTTATGCTTTGTGGACTTTAGAAATTTTTTTGATATAGTGCCTATAAATAATATGTGGAATAGATTAGAATAGATAAAGATTCCTTTTGAGTTGAGAGTTGTTGCGATAATCCTTATACGAGAGTGCCATTGCCATGTTTAAGAACATTGAGGGTTGGTCGAAAGATATTAATTGTAATATTGGAGTTAAGAATGGTTTCCCTCTCTCCCCAACCATTTTCGACATACAATCAATAAGCTAGAAGGTTGGTTAGAATAATCAAGTTGCGTTGACATAACATTAGCACGAATAATCGCCATCCTTCTTCTCTATGCTGATGATATATTTTGGTAAGGTGTCCTTTTGATCTTAATAAGCAATCAATAAGTCTCAAGGATTTCTAATATAATATGGGTATGATCAGTAACATTGACAAAACAAAAGTTATGATTATCAAATCCAAGAGGTCCACTAATGCTAACTAAATATATGGCAATAACAACTTGGAGGAAGTGACTTCATACAAATATCTCGGAATTGATATACATCACAAACTCAACTGAAATTATAGCATTGAGAAAATGATTAATGGAGAGTGGAAAGATTATTTTGGATTGAAATCAATTGTAAATAAGCAAACCTTGTGATGTCAATGTGGGTAAAAGGAAGTTCCTCTTTGGAACTCTTGACACCCCTATTATCTTGTACCAATGTGAAGTTTGAGGTTACAGCATCTCTAGAGAGTCTTGGAGAAAAATTGAGCAAATCCATAAGTGTTTTGTAACTTATAACCTCAAAATTAAAAGAAATACACCCTATCCTATTCTCCTCATTGATTTGGTCTAGATTTACCCTATAGAGAGCATAGCTATGACAACTAGTTACTTGATGTACAAGCACAAGATAAATAACCTGGGAGACCAAAGGTTCCTAAAATTGATTTAAAATCCTATCAAATCCACCTACGGCTCAAGCAGGGTTGGCATAAAGATGCCCTTACTTGGTTAAACCATTAGAGAATTGACAAAAATGTCACTTTGCAAAATATTGATATTACTAAAAGTATTATTGCATCTAAGTTTAAAGAGAATTTTTGGTGTGATAAAAATTTAGAGGTTAAAAGAAAATTAAGATATTATAAGGAGGTCATTCACCATAGTATAGAAGATCAAAAATATCTCTTGGTTTTAACCAGTACAAAGAAGAAAATTATTATAGCCCAGATAAGAATGTCATGAGCTCCATAGTGAAACAAGGCATTGGACAATTCATAAAATATCGTGGGTTGAAAGTATTTTTCATCTCCGTGAGACAATGAGCATTGAGGATGAAAATCACTTTCTCTTAGAGTGTCCTATGTACACCAGCATTAAAACTCAATTTCAAAATCTTTGTTACAATACAAACCTTCTTAACCTTCTAACCTATCAAAACTACAGTGAGCTAGGAATGCTTATCTTCAAACTTTTAAGCGTAGGAATAAAATTCTAAAGCAAACTATATCGACTTGAATTTCACATATGAACCATTACATGACTTGACTTTCACATATGGAGTTTGTCTTGATTACATATGAACCATTACATATTGACTTGACTTTCACATGCCAAGAGTTAGGGACAACATGACTTGGGTTGGAATTTGATGGGAAAAATGCTCGCAACAATGCATTTTACCCATCAAATATAGTTAAAAATTTTAATAAGTTGAATGAGAGAATGGGTAAACAATTGATGAAAATGTATTTTGATGTTTACTTATTCTTTTCATCCATAATTAATTTTTATTAGTTATATATTGTAGTACAGGGAGGAGGGGGCAACCCAAATCTTTACAAGAGTCATAGGACCATGAATACCAGCTAGAAGTGTCATGCCATTTCCAAGTCTTGATTCTTGCTTGCCCATTCAATGTTGAATCCTCGAAGCTATAATGAATGACTACATGTAAGTTTGTAAGATCAAAGTTTGTAACATCAAAGTTAATTTGTAAGCGTTATTGTGTTTGTAAGCAGGTGGATGTGGAAGCCATAGTGTTGAAACTTGGATTAGGATTCATGATATGTAAATTGTCATAAATTATAGTATGGAATGTATACCTTCATTAAGGAGGAGTTAGGTGTTGGTTAATGAAGGTATTAACTCAACCACCCACCACCTCCTTCCTTTTATGGACCTCAGTTGAACCAGTGGCCAAATTTCAAACACTCGTTAACTAGTTATGGAACTCAATCAAGCCAGTTGCCAAATTTCAAACACCAAAATGACCTGGAAAATTAAATTTCTCTCCTCTAGAAGTTAAGGGTAACCTCGTATCCAGTCATGAATTTTGGTAATTTGTTCTCCGCATTTTTTATAAATTTGATAGCTATCTGAACATAAATTGGATAAAATTGTTCTGTTTTTTTTAATGTTTTTTTTTCAATTGAGTTAGGTTAATATATTATAGTCTAGTCCTAAAACACCTATGATTCCCTTTCTTGACTTTCCTTATGCATTCATACTTATTTTCTCTTATCATCTCATGTGCTGCTATAATGACAAGTCTGGTTTAATTATGTCTAAATCTGTGATTCCTGAGTCTATGACACCTATCAATTCCACAAATCTATTCTTGAAATTATGATCATCTGTAAATAAACTCCATTGTGCAAGAATTCAGTTGGGTTGAGAATTCCCTAGTATTGCTCTTGTTGCAACACTTGAGCCTTGAAATGCAACCCCCACTCTCCTCTCTTAAAGGTTTCAAAAGTGGATTTGAAGAAGGGAGGAAGTGAGAGCGAGGGAGTGAAGTGAGTGTAAGAATTAATGGTGAGAATTGCCATATTCATCATCTATAGGATTAGTTGAGGACTCTTTGAAATGTCGATAGTGGCTATTGACTAAAGTGTTTTTCTACAAAGTGTAATGTCCCTAGTTTTGACCCTTGACATAAACTATGTAAATGATGTAATATCATTGATTATTGTAAGGAACATGGTGAGCTTTTCAAGTCCAAGGCCCTACCATGGACTCCCCAAATGTGTATGGTTAGTGAACCATGCACTAGTCAAGGGAAGTAGCAATTTAGATATGATGAACATGTGCATAATAATAATAATAAAGAAATCCACAGCTGACTCTGCAAGGAAACAAGAACATGGGGCATGATTAGCCTATGGTTAGGAAGGGATGTACTAATCCATGAAGCTTATAGATGAAATCCAAGTGTCCAAGAGAGGACTTATGAGCCATAAGATATCAAGTTGAATCATGGAACCCAATCATATAATGCTTCTAAGAGGAAGGTAGTTGAGGCAATTATTACCTTGGGGAAAAGGAAGTCATGGGTCTAAGTTTCTTGTGTCAGTTTCCCTGCAAAACTGAGGATGGGGGATTGATTATTAGGTAAGCAATTAGTTACATTGAAGTAATCCTTAAATTACCTTCTAGATGTTGGTTGACATAGTAAGTATTATTGTCTTTCTGTCATTCAGTCATTCAATTTACTTGGTCAATTAACCTGACCTCTCATGTTGGGGTATGAATCTATCTCTCCTTGTCTTTTATGGCTAATCAACTAATTGATTGATCTCATGGTTTGTGTGTGACAGAGGGGATTCGACCATTTCCTGAGAACAATTACATCTTGATAAGTGATAGAGTGAATAGTGGTTATTAGTTATAGTTCATTGCTATGACTGAAAGTCGAAGAAGTTGAAATCAGAGAGCGTAGCTGCCATGCATTTCCTTTACTATTTTAAGCATCATATTGGTATCGAATTTTCCCAGTTGTTAACTTGTGTTTGTACACTATAAATTTTGTTGTATTCCATATTAGCAAGATTGTTCAATAATTATCTAAGTATGTTTAACAAAGGTGTTGGCTTGATTCAATCTAGCGGGATGCTAAATTTGTCATGAGTCCTCAGTCGCATGCCCAATCGTCGTAAGTGTATCCTGAACTATTGGAGTTCCTAGTATCAATCACGCACTTGAAATTCCTAGTTCATTGCTATAGAAGTTATCCTGAGTATAGTTTCCTATTAGTCCTATCATAACCTAAGTGGTCTTTTGGAAAACAACTAGAGTGAATTTCCATTGAATCTATTTGGTTGTGCACAGCCAAGATTTGTAATCTCGGGAATACAAAACTTGTTAGCAAACGATCCATGGTTTGGGTGCTCTTTCTACGCAAACACTAGAATAGCCTCGAAGAAGGCGACGCCTAAGGGACCTTTAAGCGATTAAGGGGTACCTTCGTGGTGTTGTGTGGGGTAGGTAATGTGGACCCCAATCTATTCAAGTCTACACGAGGTTCTTGTAACTCTATGGCAAGTCACTAGTTTACAATTTCCCCTTTAGCACCTAGAAAGCCTATTAACCCAACAAAGGTTAGCTTGGATTGAGATTGAGTCTATGTGACTTTGACAGCTTGTTAACCTAGTATAGGATAGTTTGGCTATGGCCTTGTGCCTATTTTTGGCTATGAGTTACCTCTAGATAGTTCCCCTTTCCCTAGGATAATAATGCCCAATGCGAGAGTGGCCTCTTAGTAGAAATAATATATTCTAGACAGAGGGCCTATAGTTGGGCAGAACAGTTTTCTTACGCAGTCAATTGCTCGAAGAAGCTTCATTAAATATAAGTGTTATTTAATGTCTTAATTGTGTTATCTCATTTCATTTGTATGAATGTTTATTAGAATTGATGATGATGCATGTTGAAAGTAGTGATTGTGAATATGTTTTTCTTAGTTAGAAGTAATGTGGAAGTAATCATGATTCCTAATATCTAAGTGTTGAATATGTGATATTGAACTTCATGAAATGCTTGTATATTGATGAATGTTTGTATGTGAAGTCTTGTTACACATGTAGCGCTAACCCTATAGGAAGTCATAGATTTTCATTGCAATATAAGTCGCCATGTGGTGGCCAACATGTGCTGTGGTAGACGCGCAATGGTTAAGAGCAGTTGCATCATGGATCAAATGACAATCTAGGTTCACATGCGTAGTATATCTACACGGTAAAGTATTTGTAAGCATAGAGGTGCACTAGCTTAAAATTGGTATATGTAGTATTGTATATTGAATAAAGTGAGATGCATGCAATGTGTCGCTCATTGTATTGGGATTATGTGGCATAAACTAATGTGCTATAAATAAACTAGATTCTAGACATAGAATTGTCTTGTTATCAAAATAAAGAAAAAAATGATCTTCCATGGTCATGATAGGCCATTAGGCCACTGGGGATGTGATAGAGTTCTATCAAAGCAATGTTTTCAACACTAGGCTTCTGAGTGCAAACAAATACCCATTGCGGTAATACTAAAGCGATTATCAACATTAATTAATGCATTGTCTAATAAATTTTCCTTTGTGCACAGTGCTAGTAGCAACAACATTGAGACCATTATAGCAAAGGAAAGAAGGCAGTGAGTAGAAGAATCAAGAAGCTAGCTAGTTGAATGATCATCATGGATCATGCACAAGATCCCTTTGAAAATGAAGAAGATGTTATGGGAGAGGATGTACATGGTGGTAATGCAGAAATAGAGTCCAATGGAAGGTGGGTGAAAATCACCCCTTTGGATTTGGATAAAACCATGAGAAGTTTCAATGAAAGATTGACTAAGGAACAAGAAAAGCAACATCAGGTCAATGCTACCATATTGCAAATCCTAACAGACCTTCAACAGAAAGATAATATGGGATCAAATCATAATAATGGAAGTAAGGATGAAAACATTGAGCAGCCACTGTAGGGGAAGATCTCACTGCCAAGAAAGAGGTGCACATGGGAGGATAATAAGCATGTCTCCCTCAGACACCTCAAGCAACAATTTGAGTAGATTGGGGAACTCATCCAATATTTTAGTGCATTTAGTACAAATATCTAAGAGAGGAATCCTCGTAGAGAGAGATTCTTTGGAGAATTCACAAAAATAAGGATTCATGCATTCAACAAAAAAGACAAGATGGGACAAGAGCATAAAGCATGGCCTCTTGGTATGAAAAAGTACTTCGGGATCCTGAGTTCTATAGGAATGAGAGGAGAGGATCTCCATATTTAATATGAATGGTAGAGCTTCAATATAGTGGGAGAGCCTATGGAAAGTGAAAGGCCTCAGAGAAAGGAAGATTGAATGGAAAAAAGTTTGAAAAGTATTTCAAGCAGAAATATCTTTATGAAAGGTAATACGACAATAAGAGCAAGGAGTTTCATGAGCTAAAGCTAGGATACATGACAATGGAGGAATATGTGAGTAAGTTCCTATATCTATTCTAGTGTGTGGATTATCTTAGAAATGAGAATGCAAAGATTCATATATTCCTAATTAGTTTTTCCCATAATTATAGAGACAGAATTGAATTCGTGGAGCCTAAGACCTTGGATGATGCTATTCAAAAGGATATGCATTGCTATGAGAAAATAAAGGGCATATTCGAGGAGCAACAAGAAGGAAGATGAAAACCCATGGAAGGTTTGATCCAAGAAATAAAGAGTTCAAATATATACCCTATCAAAATCAATAGAGGAATGTTCGATAGGAGAATCCAATGTAAGTCACATTCCCACACACTATGTCAGCCGCAATAAGACCCAGAGAACCAATGTAATGTTGGGTATGTGGAGAGAATCATAAGCTATATGATTGCTCTTACATGAAGGAAAAAACATGAAGGATACATAACATTGAAGGGGTTGTTATTGTGGAGTACATGGTGAGATCAATGCCTAGAATCTATGTAGCTTTGGATGATCATCAGGTAGACAACCAAGCAACAGTAGTGGAAGTTGGAGGTATAATTTTCATGCAGACTGTTTCTATTTTAGTATTCCCATGATCTATTCATAGTTATAATCATCCTAATATTGTTGAAGTTCATGTGATTTAGAACATTAAGCATGGTAAGTCATGGATAGTTCATTTAGCCACAGGGATGAAGAGGAAAGTCAGTGAAATAGTGGAAGGATGTCTATTAATCTGAGACGGTTTGTCCAGCACAACTAATCTGAATATCCTATGACTGGGATTGTATGATGTTATTATTTTCATGGATTGGATGGAAAAGCACTGCACCAATCTTTAGTATTATAATAAATTTTTGGAATGTCTTGACGTGCAGGAAGGCCTCATCTAGTAAAAGGTGTGCTGAAGAAAATTTCAAGCATGAAGGTTACAATGCTGTAGTTCGGAAGGTACTTCGAACTGTATCAAGATCAACAGAAGACAAAGTTCTAGCGCTAGAATATTTTCCAGTGCTGCAAGAGTATAAGGATGTATTCAAAGAAAAGGTGCCAAGACTTCCACGTAAAAGAGATGTAGATTTTACAATTAATATAGTTCCAGGCACATCCCTAGTGTCTGAAGCTCCTTATGGAATGATAACTAGCCGGTAGAGTTGAAAATGAAACTCCAGGAGATGATCGATAATAACTATATCATATCGATTGTGTTCCCATGGGGTCTGACAGTGTTCTTTATTAAGAATAAGCATGGAACATTGCAACTGTGTATTGACTATAGACAACTCAATATGGTCACGTTTAAGAATAGGTATACATTTCCCAAGATAGATGATCTCTTTGATAAGGTAAATGGATCCAAAATATTTTCCAAGATTGAATTAAGGTCAGGGTACCATTAGGTCTGAAATAAAAAGGAAGATATCCATAAGACGAATTTTAGAACACGATATGGCCACTATGAATTCACAGTTGTTCCATTTGGCCTCAATAATGTGCCATCCACTTTCATGTGCCTCATGAACATTATGTTTATCTAATATTTGGATAGGTTCACCTTGGTATTTCTAGATGACATCTTCATCTATTACAAGAATGAGAAAGAGCATGCAGATCATCTAAGAATGGTGTTGCAATTTCTTATACTGCATAAGTTGCATGCCAAGCTAAGCAAATGTGAATTATATTAAAAGAAGATTCAGTATTTGGGTCATGTCATTTCAACAGATGGAATTTCAGTAGATCCCAAGAAGATTGACGCTATAGTAAATTGGTCTACACCCAAGAATGTGACTAATGTTCAATATTTTATGGGTTTAGTTCGATATTATAGGATATTCATCAAATATTTTTCCAAGGTGGCACATCCTATCACGTCACTGCAGAGAAATAATGTGAAGTTCACATGGCCTAAGAAATGCGAGGAAAGTATCCAACACCTAAAGGAACTACTCAACAGTGCCCCTATTTTGAAGATTGTAGATCCAGATCAAGATTTATTGGTATGCACAGATACTTGCATTGAAGGATTGGGAGGAGTACTTATGAAGGAAGGTCATGTGATACGTTATAGTCCATAAAGTTAAAGGATCGTGAGAAAAATTATGCGATGCATGATTTGGAGCTAGTAGGAATAGTGCATGCATTAAACATGTGGAGACATTATCTACTTGGATGAAAGTTTGAATTGCGCATTGATCATATGAGCTTGAAATATTTGTTCGATCAACCGAATCTGAATTCCCGACATACCACATGTTTAGAATTTCGAAAGTGAATTCGACCTCAAGATCAAGCATGTCAAAGGTACATAAAACAAAGTTGACAATGCGTTCAATAGACAATTTCATGTCACAGCCATGAGCTTATGCAAGGATTACCTCCATGAACAAGTCAAAAAAGCCTCGGGTGAAGATGACAAGTCCACACAAGTGAGCACAAGAATTACACAAGCTGAACCAGCCAAGAAGTATGAGGGATATGAATTGGAAGAAGTGGGAATTCCTTTGTTCCAACAACAGTTGTACATTCCAGACAGTGTATAATTGAAGAAGCTAGTAATGGATGAGATTCATTAGATGCCTTACTCGGGTCACCTAGGTTATTAGAAGACTGTCACAATAGCCAAAAATAAATTCTTTTGGCCGCAAATGAAGAGGGGTATCACGTAGTACATAGCTAGATGTCAAAATGCGAGCAATTTAAGGTTGAGCACCAGCACCCAGTAGGATTACTACAGTCGGTGCCTATTCCTGAGTGGAAGTGGAAAGAAATATCTATGGATTTTACTACAGGACCGCCAATGACAGTGAAGTAGCTTGACTCGATCATGGTGGTGGTAGAAAAGGTAATGAAAGAAACACATTTCATTACAGTCAAGTCAATGCATAAGATTGCTAACATTGTGCATATTTTCATGTTAGAAATTTTCAAGTTGCATGGATTTCCCAAGGCAATAATCTCTGAAAGGGATGCAAAATTCACCTTGAATTTTTGGAAATGATTGTTCAAGGATCTAGAACTTTACTCAATTTCATCACAACATGCCATCCTCAAACAGATGGTCAAATAGAGAGAGTAAACTGAGTGTTGGAAGCTATTAGGTTAAGAATGTGTGCGATGGATAAGCCATCCAGGTGGGAAGATTACTTATATTTGGTTGAGATTGCTTACAACAGCGGTCATCAGGAATCAATGGGAATAATTCCATTTGAATCTGATCTGGATCTTGGGAGCTGAGAACCGGAAAACTTGAATGTCGAGAGGGGAGGATATTAAGCATGCAAATCTGTCATAAAATTCACATGAAAAACACTAATCTTGCATGAGAATAAGCATGAACAAAAACATATGAAATGAATGGGAGGTGAGGCTCAAAGAGGAGCCCCACCTCTGAAACTAATTACCAATAAGTCACTCAGATCTAATTAGTCTCATAATGAACAATAGAAAATAGGAGAGAAACCAAATGAGTAACTTGTTATTACGAGAAGGTTTGCTAGGCCTTTATATAGCATTATTATAATGTGTCTTGAGACCATACCATGGGTCAAAACTATGAGCTACCAAATACCATGGATGAGAGAGGGTGGCCTCTCAATTTAATACTTTTATGGCTTATATATCTGAATTTAGACCATATGCCCCCTAAAATTCGGATCATTCCTCCCCCTTTAGAAAATGATGGTTCCCATCATTTCATGCTAAAAAGAGACCCATGATTACAATGTGTTAATTACCAATGAAGAGAAGGGTTTTGTGTGGTTGACCCATAACTGTGGGTTTTGCGAGGTTGACCCATAACCGTGGGTTTTTCAAGGGTGACCCATAACTATGATGACAATGGCAAGCTTGGTTGCAATGAGGAGAAGAGTTTTGTGTGGTTGACTTAGAACCATGGGTTTTGTGTGGTTGACCCATAACCGTGGGTTTTATGTGGTTGACCCATAACCATGGTAGCAATGACAAACTTGTTTCCACTGAAGAGAAGGGGTTAATCCATAACTGTCAATTTTGTGTGGTTGACCCACAACTATTATTACAATACACAACTGTGGGTTTTGTGTGGTTGACCCATAACCATGATTACATTAAGATTTAAAAGAATTGAAAATTCATGATCTTTGGTGCAGTTGATGTCTTGCTGCAAATTCATTCATAGCTTCTGATGCATATACTGAAATTGAATTCCATTGAAGACCCATTTGAGACATCGAAGAGATCTTTTCATCCATGTGTGGAAATCCCTTTATATATCCTTGAGGCAAGAAAAAGACCTCATTGAATATGAAGGTACGGCGATCACCATGGGTCAAATACATGCTGATGATCAAATGATAATATCTCTCAAACCAGGAAGCGAAATGGAAATCCGTGAAATACCCATTTGAGATATTGAATAGATCTCTCCAGCCATATATGGAACTCCATCTGAAGTTTCGTGAGTATTGAAAAAACGTCTGTTGAAGACAGTGAAACGCGCGGCCTCCTACGGTAAAAAATATGCTGAGATTCAATTGATGATATCTCTCAAACCAAGAAGCCAAATGGAATTCCGTGAAATACCCATTTGAGATAATGAAGAGATTTGTCCAATCATATATGGAAATCTATCTGATATTTCTTGAGTAGTGAGAAAATGACCGTTGAAGATAGTGAAACGCGCGGCCTCCTAGGGTCAAAAATATGCTGAGATTCAATTGATTGTATCTCTCAAACCAAGAAGCCAAATAGAATTCCGTGAAATACCCATTTGAGATATTGAGGAGATCTATCTAGCCATATATGGAGCTCCATCTGATATTTCTTGAGCAGTGAGAAAATTTCTGTTGAAGACAGTGATATGCACGGCCTCCTTGGGTCAAAAAATATGTTGAGATTCAAATGAGCATATCTTTCAAACCAGGAAGCCAAATCAGATTCCGTGAAATACCCATTTCAGATCTTGAAAAGAGATTTCCAATGAGCTATGGTATAGCTTCTGAAACCTCCTATAGAGATCGTGGCATCTCTCTAAAGTTTTCTGAATGTGAGAGTGTTGATTATTGTAAGCCACATATGATGCCGAGGGTTTGTACAGCAACATGGGCTGTTGTAGAGGTTGTGGAACCTCCGTGGGCAGCATGGACACCTTGAAAGATTGTTGAAAATGTTGGAGACCAATGGATGTAGCAAATCCAAATCCATGTATGGATGTAACAGATCCAGATCCATGTATGGATGTAGTGAATCCAATAAACCATATAGTGCATATGGACCAACTGTGATGCTTACAGTGTAACCCCTTGTTCCGATAGAGAGCGAACCCGCTCTGATACCACTGATCCGGATCTTGGGAGTTGAGATCCGGAAGACTTGAATGCCAAGAGAGGAGGAGATTAAGCATGCAAATCTGTCATAAAATTCACATGAAAAACACTAATCTTGCATGAGAATAAGCATGAACAAAAACATATGAAATGAATGGGAGGTGAGGCTCAAAGAGGAGCCCCACCTCTGAAACTAATTACCAATAAGTCACTCAGATCTAATTAGTCTCACAATGAACAATAGAAAATTGGAGAGAAACCAAATGAGTAACTTGTTATTACGAGAAGGCTTGCTAGGCCTTTATATAGCATTATTACAATGTGTCTTGAGACCATACCATGGGCCAAAACTATGAGCTACCAAATACCATGGATGAGAGAAGGTGGCCTCTCAATTTAATACTTTTATGGCTTATACATCCGAATTTAGACTATATGCCCCCTAAAATTCGGATCAAAATCCATGTAAGGTAGGAAATGTAGGACTCTAGTGAGTTGGGAAAACCTGGTAGACATAGTGGTAATTGGATCGGAAATGCTCAAGGAAATGAAGTAGGAAATAGTTAAAATCGGGTAGAATTTGCAGGAAGCATAGGAGAGGCAAAAGAGCTATGAAAATCTAAAAATATTCCATAGAGATTTTCAGGTTTGAGACCATTTTTATTTGATATTTAAGCCAAGGAAGAGCTCTCTAAATCTTGGAAGTTGTGCCAAGTTGCCACCAAAATATTGTGGGCCTTTTGAAGTGCTTGACATAATAGGACCTGTTGCATATAGGATTGCATTGCCTTCGCATATGAAATCCCATAATGTTTTCCATGTTTCATTGCTTAAAAAGTATATACATGATCCTAATCACGTTATTGATTGGAATGTGATCCAAGTAGAAATCGAGGGAGAGTTCCAAGTGGATCCTATGCGCATCATAGGAAGAAAGGAGTCTATGCTTCAAAACCAAGCCATTGTCTAGGTAACGTTGCAGTGGAGTCACTTTGGACCATATTAGGCTACGCGGGAGATGGAGGATGCCATGAGGAAGGCATATCCATCTTTCCTTAGTTTCGAAGAGCACCAAGGACAATGTTGTTCCAAGGGGGAGGGTACTGTAATGTCCCTAGTTTGGACCCTTGAAATAAACTATGTAAATGATGTAATATCATTGATTATTATAAGGAACATGGTGAGGAGCTCAAGTCTAAGTCCCTAGCATGGATTCCCCGAACGTATATGGTTAGTGAACCATGCACTGTTCAAGCGCAGTAGAAATGTAAATATGATGAACATGTGCATGATAATAATAAAGAAATCCACAACTAATTGTGCAAGGCAACAAGAGAAGGGGGCATGATTATCCTACGGTTAGGAAGGGACGTACTAATTCATGAAGCCTATAGATGAAATCAAGGAGTCCAAGAGAGGACTTATGAACCATCAATTGTAAAGTTGACTCATGCGCCCCAATCACTTAATGATTCTAAGAGGAAGGTATTTGAGGCAGTTATTATCTTAGGGGAAAGGAAGGCATGTGTTTGAGTTTCTCGTGTTAGTCTCCCTACAAAACCGAGGATGGGGGATTTCTTATTAGGTAAATGATCAGTTACATTGAATTCATCCTTAAATTACCTTTGAGTTAGGGGTTGAAGCAGTAAGTCAGATTGTCATCTTGACAAAGAGTCTTCCAGTCAGTCAATTAGTTTACTTGGTTAAGCAACCCGACCTCTCATGTCAAGGTATGAATTTATCTTACCATGTCTTTTATGAGGAATCAACCAATTGATCAATCTCATGGTGTGTGTGTGTGTGTGTGTGATGGAGAGGAGTCGACCATTGCCTGAGAAGAAGTCCATTATGATTTGTGACATAGTGAAGAGTGGTTCTAAATTCGAGTTCGTGGTCATGATTGAAATCTAAAGAGTAAATCAGAGAGCACAACTACTATGCATTTCCTTCCTATTATGAGCATCATATTGGTATTGAAGTTGCTCAGTTGTTAACCTATCTCTGTATCCATTGAATTGTGTTGTATGTCATGTTAGCAAGATTGTTCTAGAATTGTTTGAGTATTTTTAACAAATTGGTTGGACTGAGTCAGTCTAGAGGAGTGGTGAAGTTATCATGAGTCCTTAGTCGCACGCCCAGTTGTCGTAAGCGCATCCTGAATTGTTGAAGTTCCTAGTATCAGTCGCATGCCAGAAATCCCTGGTTCATTACTGTAGAATCCAGCCTGAGTATTGTCACCCATTAGTTTTTTCATAACTTGTGTGGTCAGTTGGACAACGATTGGAGTGAATTTCCTTTAAAACTATTTTGTTGTGTGCAACCAATATTTGTAATCCTTGAAAGACCAAACCTATTAGTAGACGATTCATGGTTTCAACAATATTTCTAGGCACACACTGGAATAACACCTAGACGAATGTGACGCCCGAGGAATCGTTGAGTGGTGAAGGGGTAAATTCTTAGTGTTGTGTGGGGTGGGTAATATGGACCCCAAGCTAGTCGAGACTGCTTGAGGTGTCTAATATTAGTAGACCATATATGATTGCTTGTCCCTTGGTTGGTTTTTCTTGTAACCTTGAGATGTGGACAGTGTGGTATTGAGTACTAAGTGGATCAGAACCCAAGAGTGGTGTAGAGAGTAGAATTGGATAAGGAGACTATTGAAGGCTATGAAATCCTAGTGGAATAATAGGGTTTGGATGGTCTTTCTACGCACACATTGGAATATCACCTAGAGGAAGGTGATGCCTAAGGGATCATTGAGTGGTGAAGGAGTACCTTCTTGTTCTTGTGTGGAGCGGGTAATGTGGACCCCATGCTAGCCACGTCTTTATGAGGTTCCTGTAACTTTGTGGTGATACATTAGTTTAGCATTTCCCCTATAGCACCTGGAAAGCTTGTTAACCCATCAGAGGCTCGATTGGCTTGAAATTGAGTATGTGTGAATGTGGCATCTTGTTAACCCAACAAAGGTTGGCTTAGTTGTGTCCTTATGCCTATTTTTTACTGTGAGTGAGCTCTAGATAGTTCCCCTTTCCTCAGGAGAATCATGCCCAATGCAGGGGTGGCCTCTTAATAGAAATAGTATATGATAGATAGAGTGCCTTGGTTGGGTGGAACGTTGCTCTTGCATAGTCAGTTGCTTGGAGAAGATTCATTAAAGATAACTATTATTTAATATATTAATTGCGTTATCTCATTTCAATTGTATGAATGCTTTTCAGAATTGATGATGATGCATGTCGAAAGTAGCGATTGTGAATATGAGTTGTTTAGTTAAAAGTAATCATGATTCTTAATATGTAAGTGTTGAATATGTGATATTGCACTTCATGAAATGCTTGCATATAGATAAATTTGTGTATATGAAGTCTCGTTATGCATATAGTGCTAACCCTATAGGAATTCAGTGATTTGTCATTGCAAGCTAAGTCGCTACACAGTGGTTATCATGCATGGTAGTAGATGCTCAGTGGTTAAGAGTAGTCATGCCATGGATCGCGCAATGGTTTGGGTTCACGTGCATAGTATATCTGCACAATAAAGTATTGGTAAGCATATAGGTGCACCAGGTTAAAATTGGTATACGTAGTATTGCATATGGAATAAAGTGAGATGTGAGCAGTGCATCACCTAGTGAATGGGATTATCTGATGCAGACTACTGCACAGTAAATAAATTGGATGATAGGAATAGAATTACATTGATATCATAAGCAAGAAAGGAAAATATCCCTTGTGCTCAGGATAGGCCACTGAGGATGATGGAGACGTGACAAAGTGGTATCAGAGAAGTGGTTTCAACACTAGGCCTCTGAGTGAAAAAAAAAGACCTAGTGCAGTAATATTAAAGCGATTATCAATATTAATTAAAGTGTTGTCTAATAAATTTTTCTTTGTGCACAATGCTAGCATCAACAACATTGGGACTGTTATAACAAAGGCAAGAAGGCAGTGAGTAGAAGAATCAAGAAGCTAGCTATTTGAATGATCATCATGGATGATGCGCAAGATCCCTTTGAACATGAAGAAGATGTTATGGGAGAGGATGGTAATGCAAAAATAGAGTCCAATGAAAGGAGGGCGCAAATCACACCTCTAGTTATGGCTAAAACCATAAGAAGTTTCAATGAAATGTTGACTAAGGCGCAGGAAGAGCAACATCATATCAGAGTTTCCATACTACAAACCCTAACAGAACTTCAGCAAAAATCTAATTTCATATCAAATCATAATAATGGTAGTAAGAATGGAAAGAGTGTGAGTAGTTACTTTAGGGGAAGATCGTGATTCCAAGAAAGAGGTGCACGTAGGAGGAGAATAAGCATGTCTCCCTCAGACACCTCAAGTAGAAGTTTGAGTAGATCAAGGAACTCATAAGATAGTTCAGCACATTCAGCTTGAAGATCTAAGAGAAGGAATCCTCGTAGAGAGAGATCCTCTAGAGAATTCAAGAAAGTAAGTCTGCCTAAATTCGATAGAGAAGGAAAGACAAGACAAGAGGCTAAAGCATGGCTTCTTGGGATGAATAAGTAATTTAGAATCTATGAGTTCTCCAAGAATGAGAAGGAGAGTATTTCCCTCTTTAATATGAATGTCAAAGCTTCAATCAGATGGGAGCACCTCTGACAAGTGAAAGGCCTTAGAGAAAGGAATATTGAATGGAAAAAAGTTTGAAATTTATTTCAAGAAGAAATATATTTATAAAAGTTACAATCACAATAAGTGCAAGGAGTTTCATGAGCTAAAGCTAGGACAGATGACAATGAAGTATATGTGAATAAGTTCCTATAGTTAATCTAGTATGCATATTATCTCACAAATGAGAAGGAAACGATTCAAAGATTCCTAAGTGGGTTTCCCCAGAATTACTGAGACATATTTGAATTCATGAAGCCCAAGACGCTGGATGATACTATCCTGAAGGCTATGCATTGCTATGAGAAAAGAAAGAGCAGATTTGAGGAGCACCAAGTAGGAAGAGGAAATCCCAAGGTAAGGTTTGATCCAAGGAAGAAAGAGTTCATATCTATACCCTACAAGAATCAACATAGGAATGTTCTACAGGAGCATCCAGTGCAAGGTAGATTCCCACGTGATATGCCAACTGCAAGAAGACCTAGAGAACCAATGCAATGTCGGGGATGTGTAGAGAATCATAAGCTACATGATTTCCCTCATAGGAAGGAACAAGAAGAAATTATACATAACAGTGAAGGATTTGTTACTGTGGAGGACATGGTGATATCAACTTCTAGAATCTACGTAGCTTTGAATGATCATCAAGTAGACCACCAAGCAACAATAGTGAAAGTTGGAGGTAAGATTGTCGTGAGGACTATTTCTATTTTAATAGACCTAGGATCCATTCATATTTTTATTCATCCTAATATTGTTTAAGTTTGTGTGCTTAAGAAAAGTAAGCATGGTAAGTCATGGCTAGTTCAGTTAGCTAGGAGAACGCAAAGGAAATTCAATGAAGTAGTAGAAGAATGTATGTTATTGATGGATGGTTTTTCCAGTGTAGCTATTCTAAATATCCTACCATTGGGATCATATGGTGTTCTTATTGGAATGGATTGGCTAGAAAACACCATGCCAAGCTTGATTGTTATAATACATTTTTGGAATGTCTTGGCAATGAAGGAAGGCCTCAACTAGTAAAAGGTGTGCTAAAGAAAATTTCAACTAGGAATTTCACAATACTGTAGTTAGGAAGGTACTTTGAATAGAACTATCAAGTATATGCAGTTGATGTATCAGGATCAACAGGAGATAAGGTCTAATGGTAGAATATTTTCCAATGTTCCAAGAGTATAAGGATGTATTCCAAGAAGAGGTACCATGACTGCTGCCTAAAAGAGACATAAATTTTATAATTAATCCAGTGCCAGGAACAACACTAGTGTCTAATCTCCTTACAGAATGAACACTCTAGATTTGGTAGAGTTGAAAATGCAACTCCGAGAGCTAATAGAGAAGAACTATATCACACCGAGTGTGTCCCCGTGTGGTTCACCAATGTTGTTTATTAAGAAGAAGGATAGAACATTGCGATTATGTATTGATAGTAAACAACGCAATAAGGTCACAGTCAAGAACATGTATCCATTTCCCAGGATAGATGATATCTTTGATCAAATAAAGGGATCCATAATATTTTTCAATATTAACTTAAGGTTAGGGTACCATCAGGTCAGAATCAGAGAGGAAGATATCAATAAGACGACTTTCAGAATGCAGTATGGCCACCATGAATTCATAGTTGTTCCATTCGGCCTAACTAATGCACCAACAAGTTTCATGTGCGCCATGAATAGTGTTTTTAGCCAATATTTGGATAAGTTCGTCTTGATATTCCTAGATGACATCCTCATTTATTCCAAGAATGAGGAAGAGCATCTAAGAATGGTGTTTGCAAGTGATTAGAGTGCTTAAATTGTATGCCAAGCTAAGCAAATGTGAATTTTATCAAAATCAGATTCAATATTTGGGTCATGTCATTTCAGCAGATGGAATTTCAGTAGATCTCGAGAGATTGACACTATAGTAAATTGGTCTAGGCCCAATAATGTGATCGATGTTCAATATTTTATGGGTTTAGCTAGATATTACATGAGATTCATCAAATGTTTATCCAAGGTGGCGCATCCTATCATCTCACTACAGATAAATAATATGAAGTTCGCATGGTATGAGAAATGTGATAAAAGTTTCAAGTTCCTAAAGGAACTACTCATGAATGCCCCTATTTTGAAGATATTAGGTCCGGATCAAGATTTCCCGGTATGCATAGATGATTGTATTAAAGGATTTAGAGGAGTACTTATGTAGGAAGTTCAGGTGATATGTTATGAGTCCAGAAATTTAAAGGATCATGAGAAAAATGATACGACGTATGATTTGGATCTAGCAGCCATAGTGAATGCATTAAAAATGTGGAGGCACTATCTGCTTGGACAAGATTTTGAATTACACATTGATAATATGAGCTTGAAATATTTGCTCGATTAACTAAATATGAATACTCGATAGACTAGATGGTTAGAATTTCTAAGTGAATTCGACCTTGATATCAACATGTCAAAGGTAAAGAAAACAAAGTTGCTAACGCATTCAACAAAAACTTTCATGTCGTAGCATGAGCTTATACAAGGCTGGCCTCCAAGAGTGAGTCAACAAGGCCTTAGCTAAAGATGAGAAGTATGTGCAGATAACCACAAGACCTAGATAAGTTGAAACAAATAAGAAGTATGAGGGATATCAATTGGAAGAAGTGAAATTATTGTGTTCCAAGGATGGTTGTACATTCCAGACAGTGCATAATTGAAGAATCTAGTAATGGATGAGATTCATCAGATGCCTTACTCAAGGAACTCAGGTTATCAGAATACTATCACAACATCCATGAAGCAATACTTTTGGCCACAAATGAAGATGGACATCACGAATTACATAGATAGATGTCATAAGTGCCAACAAGTTAAGGTTGAGTACCAGCACCCTGCAAGATTATTGCAGCCAATGCCTATTCTCGAGTGGAAGTAGGAAGAAATATCTATGGATTTTATTATAAGGACTTCCAATGATAGCGAAGTAGTATGACTTGATCATGGTGGTAGTGTAAAATCTAATGAAATTAACACATTTCATTCCAATCAAGTTGATGCATAAGATTGCTAACATTGCGCATATTTTCATCAAAGAAATTTTCAGGCTACATGGATTTCCCAAGGAAATAATCCCTAATAGGGATTCAAAATTCACCTCGATTTTTTGGAAAGGACTATTCAAGGATCTAGGAACTCAACTCAATTCCAACACAACATACCATCCTCAAATAGATGGTCAGATACAGAGAGTAAACTGAGTGCTGGGAGATATGTTAAGGATGTATGTGATGGATAAGCCATCTAGGTGGGAAGATTACTTACGTTTGGTTGAGTTTTCTCACAATAATGGTCATCAGGAGTTAGTGGGAATGAATCCATTTGAATCCATGTATGAAAGGAAATGCAAGACTCTAGTGAGTTAGGAAAACCCGATAGACATAGTGGTTCTTGGATAGGAAATAATCAAGGAAATGGAGCAGGAAACAGTTAAATTTAGGAAGAATTTGAAGGCAGCACATGATAGGTAGAAGAGATTTGCAAATATGAAAAGAGTGCATAGAGAATTTCAAGTTGGAGACCATGTTTATTTGAGAGTTAACCCAAGGAAGAGCTCTCTAAATATTGTAAGTTGTGCCAAGTTGGCACCAAGATATTGTGGTCCTTTATAATTCCTTGATATCATAGGACCAATTGCATATAGGATTGCATTTCTTGGGCATATGAAAGCCCATAATTTTTCCACGTTTCATTGCTTAAAAATTATATGCATGATCCTAATCATGTTATTGATTGGAATGTGATCCAATTGGAACCCGGGGGAGAGTTCCAAGTGGAGCCTATGTGTATCATAAGCAAGATGGAGACTATGCTATGAAACTAGGCCATCATCCAAATAAAGGTGCAATAGAGGAAATTTGGACCAAATGAGGCTACGTGGGAGTTGGAGGATTCCATGAGGCAAGCATACCCATCCTTGTTCAGTTTAGAAGAGCATTGAGGACAATGTTGTTTCAAGAGGGAGGGTACTATAATGTTCTTAGTTTTGACCCTTGACATAAGCTTTGTAAACGATGTAATATTATTGATTATTGTAAGGAACATGGTGAGGAGATCAAGTCCAAGGCCCTACCATGGGTTCGCAAAATGTATATGGTTAGTGAACCATGCACTAGCCAAGCACAGTAGTAATGTAAATATGATGAACATGTGCATAATAATAATAAAGAAATACATAAATAATTGTGCAAGGAAACAAGAGCAAGGGGCATGATTATCCTACAGTTAGGAAGGGGCGTATTGATCCATGAAGCCTATAAATGAAATGCAGGTATCCAAGAAAGGAATTATGATCCATCAATTGTCAATTTGACTACACCCCAATCATTTAAGGCTTGTAAGAGGAAGGTAGTTGAGGCAATTATTACCTTGGGTGAAAGGAAGGTGTGGGTATGATTTTCTTTTTTCAGTCTCCCTACAGAATTAGGGATGGGGGATTTCTTATTGGGTAAGCAATCAATTACACTAATGTCATCCTTAAATTACCTGTCAATTGGGCGTTGGCACAATAAGTTAGATTGCCGATCTGATAGTCGGTCTTGGTCAACTAACTCAACCTCTCACATAAGGGTATGAATATTTATCGCCCTGCCTTTTGTGGAAAATAAACCAATTGACTGACCTCATGGTGTGTGTGTGTGATGGAGAGGAGTCAACCATTTCCTGAGAATAAGTCCATCTTGATTAGTAACAAAGTGAAGAGTGGTTATGAGCTCTGGTTCATGGTCATGATTAAAAGTCGAAGAGGAAACTGGAGAACATAGCTACTATGTGTTTCCTTTACTATTATGAGCATCAGATTGGTATCAAAGTTGCCAAGTTGTTAACTTGTGTCTCTACACCCTGAATTGTGTTGTATGCCATGTTATCAAGACCGTTCCATAATTATTTGAGTATGTTTAACAAAGTGGTTGTCCTAAGTCAGTCTAGTGGAGTGGTGAAGTTGTCATGAGTCCTCAGTTGTGCTCCCAGTTATCATAAGCGCATCCTGAACTATTGAAGTTCCTAGTATCGGTCACGTGTCTGGAAGTCCTGCTTCATTGCTGTAAAATTCATCCTGAGTATAGTCTCCTATTAGTCCTATCCTAACCTAAGTGTTATGTTGGACAAATACTGGAGTGAATTTCCCTTTAAACTATTTGGTTGTGTGCATCCAAGATTTTTAATCTTGGGAAGACAGAACCTATTGGCAGATGATCCAAGGTTTGGGTGATCTTTCTACACACACATTAGAATAGCACCTAGAGGAAGGTGAATCCTAAGCGACTATTGAGTGGTTAAGGGGTACCTTCTTGGTGTTGTGTGGGGTGAGAAATGTGGACCTTAATCTATCTAAGTATGCACGAGATGTTTTTGATTCTAGAGGCGGGCCAAATCATACTTTTTGTCCCTTGGTTGTTTTTTCCTGTAACCCTAAGATGTTGACAGTTTGGTATTGAGTACCAAGTGGATTGGAACTCAAGAGTGGTGTAGAGCACGGAATCGTCTAAGGATACTGGTGAAGGATGTGACCCCTTAGTATAATAGTGGGGTTTCGGCGGTATTTCTATGCACACAATAGAATAGACCTGGAGGAAGGTGACACCCAAGGGACTATTGAGTAGTGGAGGGGTACCTTCTTGGTGTTGTGTGGGTCAGGTAATGTGGACCCCATTCTAGATGACTCTATTCAATGTTCCAGTAACTTTGTGGTGAGTCACTAGTTTAGCATTTCCCCTCTAGCACCTAGAAATCTTGTTAACCCAACAAATGTTGGCTTGGCTTGAGATTGAGCCTATGTAATGTGACAACCTATTAATCTAATAGAGGTTGGCTTGGTTGTGTCCTTGTACATATTTTTTAATGTGAGTGAGATATGGATAGTTCCCCTCTCCTTAGGAGAATCATGCTTAGTGCGGGGGTGGCCTCTTAGTAGAAATAGTATATCCTAGACAAACTACTTATGGTTGGGTGGAATGTTGCTCTTGCGCAGTCAGTGATTCATTAAAGATAAGTGTTATTTAATGTCTTAATTGTGTTATCTCATTTCAATTATATAAATGTTTATTAGAATTGATGATGATGCATGCTGAAAGTGGTGATTGCGAATATGAGTTGCTTAATTAGAAGTAATCATGATTCCTAATATATAAGTGTTGAATATGTGATGTTGCACTTCATGAAATAATTGCATATAAATGAATCTTTGTATATGAAGTCTCGTTACTCATGTAGTGCTAACTCTACAAGAAGTCAGTGATTTGTCATTGCAAACTATGTCGCCACATAGTGTTTATCCTGTGTGGCGGTCAAGAGAAGTCATCTTGTGGATCGCGCAGAGGTTTGGGTTCGTGTGTGCAATATATCTACACTATAAAGTATTGGTAAGCATAGAGGTGTGCTAGGTTAAAATTTGGTATACGCAGTATTGCGTATGGAATAAAGTGAGATGTGTGTAGTACATTGCCTAGTGTATTGGGATTATGTCGCATGGACTGCTACGCATTAAATAAAGTGGATGCTAGACATAGAATTGTCTTGGTATCAGAAGAAAGGAAAACAAAAATAAAATATCCCCCATGGTCATGATAGGTCATTGGGGACATGACACAAAGCCTCATTCGCCCCCCTTGGTGGAACCAGGAACCTTGATCTGAGAAACTAGAGACTAGAATTAAAACCCTTGTATAGAAACTAACAATATTATACCACTATCTATGTTTAAGAATAATATTTTAGAGATATATGTCTATGATTTATAGTGATTTTGGCTATTATAAATAGAAATATGCAGATGTTATTCTTCTATAACAATATGGAATATGTTTGTCCTCTTTTCAAGCTCCCTTTGTTTGTCCTCATTTCATTGTTGTTGATTTTCTATTGAAATGATATGAACCCTCCTTTACTAATTAGGACTTTCCAATTTGGAGTTGTTTTTGGTTCAACTGAAACTTAAATGGTACAAAGAATAGATTCTTTCCAAGTTACTCCTCTCTCCAAGAAGTAGGTCAATGTAAACTGGTTGGGATTATTTTTTATTGGGATTAGGTGTAAGTTGGGAAACCAACTATGGTTTCCTAAGAGGATGTTGGTTGCTAAGCTACCACAGTTCCTTTAATTTAAAAAAAAAACTATCAAGGGGCAGTTTTTTCATTTAAACTTTATTATGAAAGGGTATTTTTTTCATCAAAATTTTGTAATGAAAAGGTGATTTTTTAATTAGAACTTTGTTATGGAAGGGTTAATTTTTCATCGAAACTTCATTATTAGAAAGCCCAATTTCAGACAAAATGTTCTATGATGAAAAGTATATAAATTGAAAACTTAAAAAAGATGTTTGACTAATAAAAATGAATACAAATTTCAATCGTGAGCACGACTCATAAACCTTGATATCACATTTGCTAAAAATAATCCACATTAAATGTTTTTTTCAACTAAAAAGAAAAAAAAAACTTGTAATTCCAGATAGAATCAAAGTTACAATGCTGAGATCCAAGAGGATTGAAACCTCCTTTAGAAAACAAAAACTGAAGAATAGTTACAACATATACATCCAAAACCAATGAGTGCCAAGAGAACCAAAATAAGGAAATCGATACAACCACAAGAAGCCCAAAGCAAGTTGTGTCATTCCATACAAAAGGCCATGCCAAGAGGGTGCAAAATCGATCCTAGGAGCAACCTATCTAGATGAGATGAGAATCATGCTAACAAGGAAAACCTTTAAAATTGGGAATAACCAACAAAATGAGATATCCAAAATGAAGGCAGCTAAGTGTTCATTTTGTATCTTTAGTTCATAATTACAATAGTACTTGAAATCAAATGAATCATCAACAAGCATAAGCATTCACATGAGACATAGTATTTACCCTGGGGAAACCCTCTATTACTTGAGGGAGAAAACCCCAGCAAAATATTCCGTAGAATATTGATAGATAGCATAGAATGTCTTTACAATGAGCAGATTACATCAAGCACCCCTAGTGCATCATCAGAGAGAAATACCAAGCATCCCTGGTGTAATCACATCGTAAGAGAGAATATTGAAGAATAGAACTCAGAATAATATCATGCACAAAGAAAGCGCATTGTCTTCAAGAAATAGGAGAATTCACTCTCACATTGAATTCACTAATCATACATAACATATATATATATCATTCTTCTCATGCTTCGGCTTATATTTTTATCTTTTGACTTCAGGATGAACTCACCCTTCATCTGGATGCTAGGTCATTTAGCTAGGAGGTTAACTCAAGTGTCATCATGAAAGTGTCATAACTTAAGTGTTGTAACTCAAGTGTCACAACTCAAGTGTTGTAACTCAAGTGTTGTGTTTTAGTCCAAATTAAGTGTCTTCTTTTAGTTTAACTCAAGTGTTGACATGCAAAACACTTAGTAAACTAGATATTCTTTATTAACACTTAGTTAACTCTTTTAATTGAATTCCTTCTTGATAACACCACTGAAGTCAACAATTCGAATTCTCCTTTAATTAATTGAAGTCTTTCTTGTTAACATCATCGAAGTTTAACATTCGAGTTCTCTCTTATTTAATTGAAGTCTTTACTGAAGTGAGAAAATTGAGTTCTCTCTTATCTTATCACATCTTATCTTTATCTCTTGTCTTATCTGCATTGTCCACATGTGCCAAATTTAATTTATCTATCATATCAAATATACTAAGGATTTTTTTCCAATGATGTGATCATCTTGTTCTCCTATTGTTCCAAGTGGTCATATGCAAAATTAATTCACTCTAGAGGTGGTCAGTCTCTAGAGGAGACTTAATATCTCAACCACTGTTAGTAGTACATCACACACCATTCATGATTTGACATGCAAAGCATTACCCCAACACATGAGGATCTATATTGACACACAAGACCTTAGCCTTGACAAGCAAGACTGTATAACATCATCACTTTGACATACAAAGCACTTACCTCAACACATGAGGCTTAACCTTTACACATGAGGCTTACTCATTCTTGAGTCCAACTCAAGAATCTACTCCAAGTTTCTTGAGTCCAACTTAGGATCCCTAAGGAACTACCTTGACACATGAGGCTCAATCCTGGCACACAAGATTGACTTGGAGAATGACTCATAATATTGTAACTTTAACAGTACCTCTCAATGAGGGAGGTATTCTCTTCCATTCCAAGCTTTTATTAGAAGTACCTATACTTTGTTAAGGACAAAGGCTTAGTCAACATATCTTCTATCTGCTCACTAGTAGCAATGTACTAAGGTCTTATGGAACCTATCTGGACCATGTCTATAATGTAGTGGTATTTCATATCAATGTGTTTCAATCTGTCATGAAACACATAGTTTTCTGAGAGCTTAATGCAGCTCTGATTGTCAGAGCAAATGGCATTAGTCTCAAGCTTCTCACCAAACAACCTAGCAAGTAGATTCCTAAGCTACATAACTTCTCGACAAGTGGTACTGGCTGCAATATACTCTACTTCTGTAGTACTATGGGCTGTAGACCCTTGCTTCCTGCTGGACCAAGAGATCATAGTTGATCCCAAGCTAAAAAAAAATGGATGTACTCTTTCAGTCCATAATACTACCACCCCTGTCAGAGTCATCATAACCAAGTAGCATCACTCCTCGAATGGAAGCATATATGAGACCATAAGCAATAGTACCTCAAAGGTATCTAAGCATGCTTGGAAGCAACCTAATGTCTATGTCTTAGCTCAGACATGAACTAACTCAAGATACCCTCTGCATAACATATGTATGGTCTACTGTGTATCAAATAAATAAAGGATCCAATGATTTCTCTATACATAGTAGGATCCACTAGATCCAATCAGAATCTTACTCATGTAATTTCTTCAGATCATAAACCATTGGTGTAGAAATGGATTTACAATCCATCATACCAAACCTGCGCAACACATCAACTGTGTACTTTCCTTTTGAAATAAATATGTCATCTTCCCTTTTCCAAACTTCCAAACCAAGAAAGTAGTGCATAAGACCCAAGTCTTTCATTCTGAACTTATATGTGAGCTCCCTCTTACACCAATCTATCTATTGTTCCTCTCCAGTAAGGAACAAGTCATCAACATAGAGAACCAATATTAGTGGTTGGTTCTTTACAACTTTGAAGTATAGGTTGGGGTCATATTTGCTTTTGGAGAAGACCATGATCTAAAGATAGTTTTCAATCCTTGAATACCAATCCCTTAGGGCCTACTTAATCCCATACAAGGCTTTCTTAAGTTTGCATACATGGGACTCCTTCCCATGAACTACAAACCCCTTAGGTCGTTGTATGTATACTTCTTCTTCAACTTCACCATTGAGAAAGGAAGTCTTCACATACATCTGGTGAAGCTTCCACCCCAAAACTGAGACAAGTGAAATCATGGCTCGAATAGTAGTGTACCTAGACATAAGAGAAAAATTCTCATCATAGTACTTTATGTGAGAAACCATGAGCCACAAATCTTGCGTTATATTTTTCAATACTTCCATCAACTACATGTTTGATTTTATAAATCCACTTGGAAGTTACTATTGACTTCCATTTAGGTTTAGGAACCACTTCCCACACATCATTCTTCATGATGGATTTTTATTCTTCCACCATGGAATCTTTCCATACTTGCTGCTTAGCAACTTCTTGATATGAGGTGGGTTCTGAACCAATGATGTGACTCATCTGAGCTACATATCCTGCATATATGTCAAGTCTCTTTCACTGTCTGGATGTTCCAGATGGTGTTCCATGAGTTTCTGCCTCTTGCAGAATGTCTTGACACCATGCATATCTCCTCTTAGTAAGAGGTTCATCAAGAGATATTTCTATCAGTTCTACTAGCTCTTTAGTATCAAGCAAATCTGTAGACTCTAGTGACTTCTCCCTCTCCACATCTGAAAAGTGAGAATCATAAGATGAATCCTCCATCATGGGAGTCTCATGCTCCTCCATATATGAATCACAATGAATTTATTTAGAGTGCTTGAAGGTAGCCTCTTGAACATCAAATGTTACATCTTTGCTGACTTCAATGTTCCTTTGTCCTGAAACATAGACTCTATAAGCTTTGGAGGATTCACTATATCCAAAAAATGTGGTTGTATTTCTAGATGGATCCATCTTTGTCCTCTTCTCTTTTGGTACATGAATGTAGACAAGAAAACCGAAAATATTCAAGTGTCCAACATATGGCTTTTCACTAGTGAAAACCTCTTCAGCAATCTTTTCTCCCAGGATAGCATGAGGACTTATGTTCTGTATATAAAATGCAGTGCTAGAGGCTTATGCCCATAAGGAGGTGGGCATATCCTGATCACACATCATAGCTTTTGTAGCCTCTTAGATTGTTCTGTAATGTCTTTCAACAACCCCATTCTGCTAGGGGTTGTAAGGTACAGTCAGTTGTCTTCTTATTCTTGCATCTCAAAAAAATTCAATAAATTCATGAGAATTGAACTCTCCTCCATTATCATTTCTCAAAGCATGAATGTGCTTGCTAGTCTGATTCTCTACCAGTGCTTTAAACTCTTGAAACTTGTTGAAATTTTCACTCTTTGCCTTCAAAAAATAGATCAAAGCCTTGCGAGAGAATTCCTCTATGAAAATCACATAGTACAAATAACCACTCAAGGATGGCGCTGAAATAGGACCACATAGATCAGAATGTATCAAGTCTAGGATCCCTTTGGATCTTTTGGTACTGCTTGGAAAACTCTTCTTGATGTTCTTTCCAAGAGCGTAACCTATACAAACACTATCATATTCATATTTAAACACAGGCATACCTTTTACCATCTTCTGCAATCCAGGTAGCGCTTTGAAAGGGAAATGACCAAGACTCCTATGCCACAGTTCACAAGAATTGATTGTGTCATGGATCATGGATTGAATGATCTTTCTATGAACTTTGTATAGACCTCCATCTCTAACTCCAATTACAGATATAGATTTCAAGTATGCATGCTTGGACCACAGGAGCACTTTATTGTCCATAAAGATTACTCTGAATCCTTTATCTTATAGAACTGAAATAGACAGGAGGTTACTCTTTAATACGGGAACAAACAATATTTCATCAACATGCAGTACATATCCTAAATCCAACTGAAAAGAAGTGGATCCAACTATAGCTAGGGTTTTCACCCTAGCTTGTGCAAATGAGCACCTACTAAGGAGAATGGACTCCTTAGTAGTAGTTCAATAAACAACAATTAAAAGGTTAAGCATTAAAAATGAAAATTATTCTAAACATGTGCATGAAACATAAAAGACAAGAGATAATAAATGGTTTTTTATATTAAAGATTTACCTCCAATGTGAAGGTTGGTGAAGTTCTTGCAATGGTCCAAGAGGGTTGCTCCAAACTCCAGCTTTGCTCCTTCTCTTTCTCCAAAGGGTTGGAAATGGGCCAAAGGGGCACTCAATGGTGAAAGTAGCTCAAGGGTGAGCTAGGGTTTCAAGAGTGATTTTGGCAGAGTAAGGGTATATTTGATTGTGGATATGAAATGAGGGGCCTTCATCACCTATTTATAGGTTTTTAGTGGTGGAGTGTTGGCCCATGGTTTTGGGAACCATATGATTTAGGTCAGCTGTATAGGGTTTTTTTCTCCTTTTTTCCTCTTTTTTAAAATATTTTTATTCCCTTTTTTAGAGGGTTTTTGCTATTTTGGAGGAATTTTGGATTATTTTGGAGGAAAAAGGGGGTTTTTTAGCCTTTTGGAGGCTTTTTTATGGTTTTGTGGCCTTTTGGAGGCTTTTTAATGGGATTTGAGGGTTTTGAAGGCAAATGTGGTAGGAAATATGGACAAATGAGTCATGTAATGGGGTAGATGAGGTAGTGAGCACTTTTTGGGTGTTAACAGATTGCCCCCTGATGTGTGAGGGCAGGAGTTCATCGTATGGCTGATAGACATCATAAGTCTTTTATGGTTTTCCTGGGGTGTGGAGAAGAGAAGGAACGAACTAGAGCCCAGAACAATGGTCCTGAACAAACCGCAAAAACTGAAAGTACATGACCTCAATAATGAATGAGGAATAATCTGAACATATGGACGAGGCGGGCATTCCCATGCTCATATCAAGATGTAGAACAACAATAACAATGGGGTCCAAAACATAGGGACCTGAAATATACATGGCCTCAAATAATGAATGAGGAATAATCTCAATATATGGATGAGGCGGGCATACCCATGCTCGTATTAAGATACATAGAAAATAACTGCGAGGCTCGAAAAGGGGGACCTGTCGGATACATAGAGAACCACTGTGTACAACATAAGGGTCCAAAGGGTGTTGAGCCCAGAATTGTCCCTTTTTGACCATCATTTATCATCTTCCCTTCCCTTGTCTTACACCAATTACCTTGGCAATTCAACTTATTGTCCTTATCTATTCCCCAAATTACCAAGGTATGGCCGATTATTGTTTTATTGTGTTAATACTTATGATTGTGATGATTAAAGCTGTGCATCTCTTAATCTGTGCTAACATGATGCGATTTATGAAGGTAGTAAGACAATAGACTGCAGGAAGATCGGAGCTGAACAAGTCATGAAGGAACGTTCATCGCTTGTGGAAGGTTCCTTGGGGCTCAAATCGTCAATCAAGGCACAGTCGTGGCAGGGCAACTGTAACAGAAGAACTATCTTAAGTATGTCGCTGCTCAAATCCAGCTGTGAGCTGGAAGGACCGTCACTCTTGGGACAATTAATACTTCTCTCATATTTGGATATTTCAGTTCTGCCACGCATTGTAACAGCTAGATTATTTAGGGCGCCTGAAGATCAGAGATCTTCATGGCTGCCCAATTATAGGTTTAGATGTTGCAAATTGTATGTATAAATATGGGGAATTGCCTCGACCAAGGGGGTTGGAAAACAAACAATTAATTTATCTTGTATTAGCAGCCAAGCCAAAACTGTGTACTCATTCTTCTGTTAATATAAGGAGTTACTTCTGAGTTAAAGAGAGTGTTGTTCAACCAGCGTCTCTGTGTGAAGACTGGGCCCGTCTTCCACAGAGATTGCTGTGTTAATTTAGGATTTCATCTTTCTTGTTGTGTGATGCTTTGATCTTTCTTTTGTACGCAGCAGCAATATTCATTGTGTGGATTTCTCAGTAAATGATTATATTTTCGTGAGATTGGTGAATGGTATCGAATAACAGTCGACTGATTCAGGTTTGTTTTAAATATTTCAATTTCTGTTCACACTGCTGTGTTCATCCTACAGCTGAGACGTAATCCCAGGAGCTCTTACAAATTAGCTTTCCTGTTATGTGTTGATTGATTTATATTTTGCAATTCGGTTTCTTAGAACAGTTGCTTCGATCTCTTTCATTAAAGTTCTAGAGTAATGTTCAGGTCATGCTTTATGATTCCCAGCTTGATTAGATTAGACAAGTGATTATTTTAGAATGCGAATGAGATTTACTTCTTGCAATCGTTGATTAGATCTGATATCATTTCTGCTTGATGCATAATAGAAAAGAATTGTAGTATAGCAGTTAGAAGGCAATTGGGATTGCATAGATTCTTGGGATGAACATGGATGATAGAAGATAAAAGTATTCACTTCTAATGGTTTTGTGTTTAAGCATATATTGTGCACTTGTCCTTTGAAATAAAAAGACTTTCTCGGGTTGACAATAAATTTCATACGCTCGGTGTGTTTGATATTTAATTATCTGCAATTAGAGTGCTTGACATTTTGGCGCCGTTGCCGGGGAAGGATGAAAATTAAACACTAGTCATTAGTTGTATTTGATAATTGCTTTTAGTCAGTCTTTTGGTTGTTTTTGAAATGATCTGCTTCGCATGAATACGAGGAGGGTAAAACACGATCACCTCCCAACCCCCAAAACCCCACAACTTACTAACAGTGCAGGTGGTTCGGGTCGTGGTCGAGGTCCACCGCTGGGTAGAAGAACATTCATCGACGACCTTGTTGACAAAACGGATTCAGTTGTCAGATCTCGTCAACGGGAGACTCCTATCAAAAGAGGCCCTGTTGATTCTAGAGCGCCAGCATCAGGATCTACAGTGGAAGATACAGGAGCAGCTGTGATTCCTGCATATACTCCTGCTAAAGAAGGGACAGCTGATTCAGCTGTTGCAACTGAAGAATACGCAGCTGTTACAACTGAAGAATACGTAGCTGTTACAACTGAAGAATACGCAGCTGTTACAACCGAAGAATACGCAGCTGTTACAACTGAAGAATACGCAGCTGTTACAACCGAAGAATACGCAGCTGTTACAACTGAGGTAAGGGACAAAGGAACAACCGAAGGAGAAGATACAGAAGAAAAGATGAATAATAGACATGAGAACGAAGAGGAAGAAGCAGTGGTACAATACCATCATGAAGATGATTCCCCGCCAGAAACTATGGCTACATTGCAATTCCCAATACAGCAGCTAGAGGGGACAGCTCCTATGAAAAACATTTCACCGTCGGTGTTACCCCCGCTTCCATGGCAGGGCGGCAGAGGATCCAGACGAATTCCTGTTTGAATTCGATATCCTCTGTCGCAGCTATGATTATGTCACAGATGCTCAAAAGTTGAAGCTTTTTCCTGCCACCCTGAAGGACAATGCATTACGATGGTTCATGAGCCTTGGGGGAGGAACTGTTGCTAATTGGAATAAGATGAAGCAAGTGTTCCTGGAAAAATATCAAGAATATTGTAACACCAGGGACAAAAGGGAGGAGTTATTCAAGATGGTACAGAAGGAGGATGAAAGTTTGGAGGATTTTGTGGAGAGGTTGCTGTACAATGTGCAGAGAGCTGGACAGACGAACATGGGACTAGATGTGCTTAAGATAATCCTGCTTCGAGGAATCAGGGACGATTGTTTAGACATGCTAAATTTATTAGGAAAGGGGGATATCTCTAAAGAATCTTTTGAGACAATTGTGGAATTATGTAAGAGATATTCCAGGGGATCTTCTAGGCATAATAAGCAGCATAAACGAGATAACCTGGAACGTGATGTATTCGACAGAACTCAGAAGTCATCCAATGGGGGAGCTACACGTGCAGAGATAGGCAATCTTCTTGAAAACTTTAAAACAGAAATGATGAGCTCTATCTCTTCAGAGATTGACATCTTGAAGGCCAAGCAAAGACAGGCAGTGGAGGATCTCACACTAGGGGTGTTTTGTCCCCGATGTAGAAAGACTCATCCACTGAAAGAATGCCCTCTTGACAAAGTACAAGTGTGTCAGCTGTGCGAGCTGAATCATGATATGAAAGAATGCCCCACGTTGCCCCAAGTGAAGGCTGTTCTGCAGGCATCAACTCTTGAGGTGGATTCAGCCTACTTCATTGCACAGAAGAAACCCTGGCAGCCCCGGAATCAAGGTATGTCTCCCGACTCATTTCCATTTTTGAATAATTTGAATAATTGGAATACTAATATGCAAAATGTGAATACACAATTCCCTTCAAATTATGCTCAGTGGAATTCCCCTCAACCTGCGATGCAAGGATATAATTCATGGAGTCCTTGGACACAGCCTCCACACCAACCTACTTCATGGTCTCCTGGATGGAGGAACTTCCATCCTGGGAACCAGTTTCCTCAACCACCTCCACCTCAACATTTACCGTATCCTCCATATCCTCAATTTCATCAATATCCTCAATACCCACCTCAGCAGTCGCAGCTGCAGCTGCAAAATAATCCTGTACCTAACATACCAATACGGCCTCAGCTGCCTGCCCAACCTAACCCTAACCCAAATAATAAAACAGTCCAGCAATTGGAAGCTCTCAATATGTCGGCCTACTCTCTCTCCCCTGTACCTTGTAATGATATTCGCTTACGGTCTGGAAAGATAGTAGAACGTGTAACTGCAGAAAATATTCCACCAACTGTGTATGACAAAGGAGAGAGTTCCCAGCATCCATTTGATCCGGTTCCTATCACTGAAGATGCTGAGCATCCCTCAGATGGGAGGGCTGAAACAGTAAACGATGAAGTGGATAACACGCAGCCTACCCAGTTGGTAAGGCAACCACCTTACCCTGAGAGATTGATGCTGCCACAAAGAGGGGGGCAACCTCAGTTCAATCTCTTAGGAGAATTGAAGAACCTTTATGTTAAGATTCCCCTTTTACAAGCTCTTCAAGATGTACCTATCTATGCTAGAACTGTTCGGGACCTGTGCATTAAAAGACCGGGAAGGAAACCCAGAGATCCTCCTACTGTTCATGTTATAGGGAATTTATCCACTTTAATGACTGGAAAAACCCCTATAACCAAGTATGAGGATCCCGACAATCCTACTGTCACTGTACACATAGGAAAAACACAGATACCCAACGTACTAGTAGATTTAGGAGCTGCGATCAATGTTATAACAATGGAGACTGTAAAGAAGCTCGGATTCACCAATATTAGACCGACCCCTACTATCTTAGAATTGGCAGACAGATCCACCATCAGACCCGAAGGGATTTTGGACGACCTTGTTATTTCAGTAGACTCATGGGAATACCCTGCCGACTTTCTGGTATTACAACCAAAATCACAGCTGGGGGGACATCCATTGATTTTGGGAAGGCCCTGGTTGGCTACAGCTGATGCTTGCATCAGCTGTCGATCAGGATCTATGACTATATCTGATGGCATGGAAACCAAAAACCTCACCCTATACCCTCCAGCACGGCCGAGTCTAGAAAATGAAACCTCCCTTTGGATAGAACAGGAAGAAGAGGAAGATGTTCAACCATTACTAACAATAGGGAAGGCACTAACCTTCAAAAACGAAACAGAAGACGATGCCATTAATAATTTCATTAGCGAACCTGCTTCAGTAGACAAGGAAGTTTATCAACTCCTGAACAGTACCCTAGGTAAAGAAGAACAAGAACAGCTTACGGAGGAAGCACTAGCCAATGACACAAACATAATCCCAGTATTGAAAAACTCGAGAAGCATTCCTATTGAGGTAGAGCCTGGAAGAACTTTGAACATCAATCCTGGTCTCTCCTCGGAAGAACAAAAGCGCCTAACCAATCTCTTGAAGGAACGTAAGGGGGCATTCGCCTGGGAGTATACAGACATGAAGGGTATTCCTTCTAGTCTGTGCACTCATCATATTTATATTAAAAACGACTCCCGGCCTGTATGTCAACCCCAACGACGCATGAACCCCAATCTGAGGGATATAGTGAAGGAAGAAATCTAGAAACTCTTGGAAGCAGGATTCATCTATCCTATCTCAGACAGTGAGTGGGTTTCCCCACTTGTAATTGTACCCAAGAAAAATGGTAAATGGAGAGTCTGTGTCGATTATAGGGAGCTGAACAAAGCTACACAAAAGGATCATTTTCCTCTTCCCTTTATTGACCAGGTGCTTGATACCCTATCTGGGAAGAAGTTCTTCTCCTTCCTGGATGGGTTCAGTGGGTACAATCAAATTCAGATTGCTCCAGAGGATCAGGATAAGACCACCTTCACTTGCCCTTGGGGAACGTTCGCCTACAGGGTGCTTCCCTTTGGATTGTGCAATGCACCTGCAACGTTCCAAAGAGCTGTGATTGGCATATTTTCTGAATTGGTTAATGATAGCATGGAAGTTTTTATGGATGATTTTACTCCTTATGGCAGGAATTTTGAGGAAGCACTGGAAAATTTGAAGAAAGTTTTAATTCGCTGTGAACAGGCTCGCCTCTCACTAAGCACTGAAAAATTCCACATGATGATGAGTGAGGGAGTGGTATTAGGACATTTCATCTCTACTGACGGTATTCAAGTGGATCCGTCAAAAATTAAGGTGATAAAGAATATACCAACTCCTTCAACTCAGAAAGAGGTGCGAAGTTTTCTGGGACATGCTGGGTATTACAGGAGATTTATAGAAAACTTCTCCAAACTTGCTTCTCCTTTGTTTTCATTATTAATGAAGGACGCACAGTTTGTATGGAGTACAGCATGCCAGACAGCATTTGATAAGCTTAAAGAGAAACTGTCCACAGCCCCTATTTTGAGGGGACCTAATTGGACCATACCTTTCCACATTTCTTCAGATGCTTCTGATACCGCCATTGGAGCAGTACTAGGACAGCAAGATGGTCAAGTACCTTATGCTATTTATTATGTTAGTAAAAACTTAGCCACTGCTGAACTAAACTACACTGTTACTGAGAAAGAATTCCTTGCTATTGTTTATTCTATTAATAAGTTTCGGCATTACATTACTGGGTATCCTACATTTGTGCATACTGACCACTCTGCCATTAAGTATTTAATGAATAAACCTGTCACTAATGCCAGAGTAACCAGGTGGCTTTTATTATTACAGGAATTTGATATTACTATTATAGATAAACCTGGAAAAGAAAATGTTGTTGCTGATTTTTTATCACGATTTACTAACAGTGATGACAGTTCACCTGTTGAGGATGCTTTCCCGGATGAACATTTATTCGCACTCTCAGCTCATTCACCCTGGTATGCAGACGTTGCTAATTATTTGGTTGCAGGGAAGCTTCCGCCACATATGTCTAAACGAGAGAAAAGAAAAATTATTCAGCAAAGTGCCAGGTATTGTTGGCTCAAAGGCCATCTCTTTTACACAGGACCTGATCTTGAAATTAGAAGATGTGTAAGGGAAGATGAGATTTTTCATATACTGAAGGCCTGTCACGATGAACCTTGCGGAGGACACTTTGCAGATAAAAGAACAAGACATAAGGCGTTGCGGATGGGCTATTATTGGCCGACACTGTTCAGAGATGCTAAGAGATATGTTCAGTCCTGTGACAGCTGCCAAAGGATGGGCCAACCTAATAAGACAGATCAGATGCCTTTACAGCCCCAAGTGGTACTAGAACCATTTGATAGATGGGCATTGGACTTTGTTGGTCCTATCAACCCTCCTTCCAAACAGAAGGTTTACATTTTGGTGTGTACAGATTACATGACCAAGTGGGTAGAAGCTGTAGCTTTGACTAAGGCAAATGACCAGGCGGTGATTGATTTCCTGTACAGTGAAGTTTTTACCCGTTTTGGGGTACCAAAGGAAGTAGTTACCGATGGGGGACCACAATTTATTTCACACCAATTTGAATCCTTGCTCCGGAAGTATCATGTGCAGCACAAGATAGCTTCACCTTATCATCCCCAGGCCAATGGTCAGGTGGAAAGCACTAATAAAGTTATCGAAGCAATCCTTACTAAAACAGTTAAAAGCCATCGAAGGGATTGGGCTGACAGACTTCCAGAAGCACTGTGGGCATATCGCACGACTTGGCGCAACACCACGGGCTTTTCTCCCTATGATCTGGTGTATGGTAAGAGTGCCATCTTTCCAATTGAATTTGAGATCAAGACCCTGAAAACAGCCATTGAAATGAACCTGGATGTAACAGAAGCCCAGAAAAGAAGATTGAATCAATTAAATGAATTGGATGAGAAACGGTTAGCTGCGGTAGACCAGACTGTGCTGCTTCAGCAACAGAGATCTAATTGGCATGACCGATTCATCAAAAAGAAAATCTTCCGTGAAGGAGACTGGGCACTATTATACGACTCCAGATTCAAGAAGGATTTCAAAGGGAAATTACGCACAAGATGGCTGGGTCCATATTTGGTTGACAGGGTATTTGACAACGGCACTGTTCGCCTGGTCACCATTGATGAAAACCGTATACCATTACTTGCTAATGGCCACAGATTGCGACTGTATCGGAAGCCCATTTCGAAAGATGCATTCATTTCACAGATTGCTGCTGATCCAAACTACCAATTGGCACCAGAGCAGGAACATTTCTCTACCTTTGCCAAATCTTAAACTGAGAATTATATTTGCTGTACATAATAATTTCTTGCTGTAGCGTATAGTTGTTGTTTTCTTTCTCTTTGCATTTGATCTCTTTGCTTGCTGTTGTCTTTTAATTTTTTTTTTCAGGGAAGCGCCAGGAGAACAATCAGTTTGGGCCCGTAATGAAAATCTCCCTGTGCTGTCCTTGTGTTAAAAAAAAAAAAAAAAAAAAAAATTCAGCTGCAACATATTTTCCGGCAGCTGCAACATATTTTTCCGGCAGCTGCAACATATTTTCCGGCAGCTGTATATCCTTTTCCGGCAACCATATTTTCCATTTCCCGGTAGCCATAATGCCCTTTTCCGTCAGCCGTCAGTCAATTTCGGCAGCTGCAACATTTGCGGCTGTAACATCGGCGGCTGCAACATCGGCGGCTGCAACATTTGCGGCTGCAACATCAGCGGCTGCAACATCGGCGGCTGCAACTCCAGTTTCCGTGGCTGCCACCTCATCGACCCCATGGTTGCCACCTCATTCACCAGCTAGTGCCACCTCATTTCCCACGGCTGCCATCTCATTTTCCGCAGCTGCCACTCCATTTACCAGCCACGGCCATTTCACTTCCCGGTAGCCGTAATGTCCTTTTTCCCGTCCGCCGTCAAATCTTTTCCGACAGCTGCAACTCCGGCAGCTGCAATTTCGGCGGCTGTAACTTCGACGGCTGCAACATCTTTTTCCTGCAGCCGCCACATCATTTCCCGACGGCTGCCACCTTATTTCCCGACGGCTGCCACCCTCATTGACCAAGTCACCTCCACATAATTTCCATGTAGCTGCCATTTCTTTCCAGCGGCTGCGACATATTTCCCATAGTCGTAAAATCTTTTCCCGCCAGCTTTAAGTTTTTTCCCGCAGCCGTAAAACTTTCCCGTGACAGCCGTAATTTTCCCTGATATCGTAAATCTTTTTACGGCTGCCGTGAGTTCTTTTCCGGTGGCTGTAACTTCTTTCCTGCCAGCTGCAACAAGCTTTTTCATCGGCCGTGTGATCATTTCTTTGGCAACTTGCAGTGGTAACTCCCGTGTTAACAGAAGGATTGTTCAACCTGCTAATTATGATGCTGATTCATCCCAGTCCTGCCGGCGAACTCATCATTTTAACCTGGAGGATGCGACGCCTTGTGTTTTACCGGCGAAGGAAATCAGTGCCTTATCCGAGTCATCATGATCCCACGTCTGACTGTGCACGCGTTCGGCTCCGTGACGTCACCAACTCCATGCTCCACCAGTTTCCGCAGCCTTCCGACGCACAGTTTTATGAGGTATGGCTTTCATTTATCACGTGATTAAGTATTGATATCATTTAAACGAGATTGGCCGTACCTTCACTCGTACCACCATTTATACCTGATTAAACCTTTCCCTCGTACGACGTAATACTAATAACTGCCACCTTCCCCAATTCGGCATGAAAATTTTAAACTCTTCTCTGCGCTTAACTTTCCGAATTAGTTCATTCGCTCAACGTCTCCGCTCAACGATTCGTGCATTCTCTGTGCTGCAACTTCCATTCTGGGATCCTGTACTCTGTCGAACAGTAGTTTCATCTTGCAGCCAGGACCATGGGCATTCCAGTTCGCCATGAACCTTTCAATACCCGGGAACTTAGACGGAATCTGCAGGTTCTGGCCATTTTTCAAGCTGCTGGCTGGGTCGAGTTCTTTGAACGATTGGACGGATTCGATCGGGACGCAGCCCTGCAATTCGCCTTGAATCTTACTAAAACACACTCCACGGTGTGGGGGCTGTGTATAGATGTTTCGGAGGTCATTATATCCGAGGTTACAGCTATCCCGTTGGTGGGAAAACCTTGGTTTAACCGTCGAGTTCCTGCAACAGTTGCACGGGAAGAATTTTTACTTCCAGGGGAGCAAGTTGAAGCATCCAGGAGAGGGATTGCATTGAAGTCACTGCCGCAGCCATGGGACCAGGTCGCTATCTTCCTCAAGAAATACATAACTTGCAAAGGTAGATACCAAACTGTGTACAACTCTGAACTTCCTTTGCTTTCTCATCTCCGTCATGGCATTTTGTTGAATATTCCATTTTATCTATTGCACGACTTGCGTCATATGGCAACATTTGTTCAGTCTGCAAAGCACCCACTGTCCTCCCTCACCCACCATGGCCTTATTAAGTTAATTATTGTAAGAACCCTGGCCCAACATAATATAACATGGGAGCAATTCATTACCCGACCACAGCAACCTGTTCCCTTGAGGGTCATTCCATTACAACAATTACCGGTTCCGCCACAACAGGAGGACCGGAGTTCCTCCAGTGAAGTTGGGGGGAGGGATGAAACGGAAGAAGAACAACAGGGGGCACAGGCAGGACCATCAGGGGTTGGCAAAACCACAGAGGAAGAACAACCCGAGGCACAGGCAGAGCCATTTGAGGTGTATGAATCCCCAGCACAAGCAGAACCAGTGGGGGATGACACTGCATTTGAAAGAGAGCGAGGGGAAGCACAAACAGAGCTGTCAGGCGACAATGTAGATGAAACCCTCGTGGAAAACCTAGATAACAGGGCAGCTCCGGAAGCAGAAGGTGAAATTGGAGCAGCATCAAATGCTGCGACAATGGAACCTGAAGATGACGGAGCCAGAGCAATGGAAGAAGATATTGAGCTGGTCACAATCGAGTCTTCACCGGAGTGGGTAGGAGGAGGAGCTGTGATTGAAGAAGAACAGCATGGGGGGCAGGGAAATATTCCTTTAACTTCAGTTTTGCCTCCCTATATTCCAGCTCCACGAGAAGAAACACTACAAAAAGGAAAGTCACAAAAGAAAACGCCACAGAAAAGGAAGAGGGCCACCAATGAGTTTGATTTAGTGGCACCAATCAGAAGGAAACGAACTCGGTCAATCACAGCAGCAGAGGCAGCTAGAACAAAATGGGCAACCTTAGAGACACAGGTTGAACCCCCAATCCTTACACCAAAACCGAGGGATGCCCCACAAGGACCAGTGGAGGAAGAACCTGGAGTTGAGGGACTCTTGTATGAAAATGCAATGTTGAAAGAGGACCTCCAAGCACTTAGAAGGGAGCTGGAAACATGGAAGGAAGTCTGCAGAAAGAAGGGTGGAAGAAAGATGTATACATTAATAGAGGCTGCAGACCAAGTGGAGGAATCAGCTTCTGCTGGAGCTGGAGAAAAGGATGAGCGAATACTCTGCCCCACCTGTGGGGAGATCTTTGAGGAAGCAGGCCATAAAATTTTACTTAGCACCTATTCAGCACAACAGCCTGTAGCCACAGAAGGGAAAGTAGGGGAGAAAGAGGATGCTGCAACACAAGAACCAGCACCTTTAAACATCCTTGCTGCAGCTGCTACTTCCCATGATGCAGAAGTTATAGAACAGATGGGAGAAGAACAGGGAGTGGAGGATGCCTTGGAAATTTATGAGGAATGTATGGCAATCCCAAAATGCTCCCACAACATAGAAATCATAGAACAGATGGGATAAGAACGGGAAATGAGGGATGCTCTGGAGCTTATAAAAGAATATAGTGAGACTCCAGAATGTTCCCTTGATACAGAGATCATGGAGCCGAAGGATACTTTGGAGGATAGTGAAGAATTTTGTGCTGTAACCCCAGAACGTTCCCAGGACACAATAATTTTAGAAGAAGAAACGGAAAGGCAGGACAGTGATAAGTTGGAACAGGATGCTGCAACACAAGAACCAGCAACCCTGAATAGAACTGTCCAACCGGCTGAGCAGACAGTAGAAGAAGCTGGGACAGAGGATACTTTGGCATTCAATGATGAACTCTAGGTTGTAACCCCAGAGAGCTCCCATGATACAGAACTCATAGAAGAAGAGCTGCAGCAGAGGAAGGATGAAGAGGTAAGCCAGGATGTTGTTACACAAGAACCAACATCCTTGGAGGCTGCGATAAAAACTCCTGAATTGCAGCTGGGAGATAACCTGGGAGTGGATATCATCCCTGACACACAGTGGAGTGACAATGAACAGGTACAGACACCATGCTCAGGTGACACTGAAATCCTGGAGGAGGAGCTGCAAATTGAAAAGGATATTCAGATTCAGCAGCAGAATGACAAAGAAGACACTGCTACACAAGAACCAGTGTCTCCAAAAGCAATAAAGGTAGCTGCTGAAGATGGGTTAAAGGATGTTGCTGTTACACAAGAACCAGAAACTCTCCTGTTAACATTAGATGCGCTGGAGGACACTGTCCCACAAGAACCAGTGCTTCCACCTCCTACAGGTGTCATTGAGTTGGATTCAGATTGAGGGTGTCTTTTCAACTTCCCCAGGCATCGCATAAGAGAACTGCAAAAAGATTCCCACCACACCAAGTGCATTCTCAGATATCAGCAAGTAGCAGTGGAAGGGAAACAGTGAAGTTGGAAGATGCCGGGTTGCTCACAGAGGCTTTTCAAAAAGGTAGATGAGGTGCCTGATTTACCTACATTCCTTCCTCTCTCCTGGACAGAGCTCAGTTCAAGATTCAGATGCAGGTTGTTGCATGAGGACATGCAACAGGGTAGTTGGGGGGAGATGTTGAGCCCAGAATTGGCCCTTTTTGACCATCATTTATCATCTTCCCTTCCCTTGTCTTACACCAATTACCTTGGCAATTCAACTTATTGTCCTTATCTATTCCCCAAATTACCAAGGTATGGCCGATTATTGTTTTATTGTGTTAATACTTATGATTGTGATGATTAAAGCTGTGCATCTCTTAATCTGTGCTAACATGATGCGATTTATGAAGGTAGTAAGACAATAGACTGCAGGAAGATCGGAGCTGAACAAGTCATGAAGGAACGTTCATCGCTTGTGGAAGGTTCCTTGGGGCTCAAATCGTCAATCAAGGCACAGTCGTGGCAGGGCAGCTGTAACAGAAGAACTATCTTAAGTATGTCGCTGCTCAAATCCAGCTGTGAGCTGGAAGGACCGTCACTCTTGGGACAATTAATACTTCTCTCATATTTGGATATTTCAGTTCTTCCACGCATTGTAACAGCTAGATTATTTAGGGCGCCTGAAGATCAGAGATCTTCATGGCTGCCCAATTATAGGTTTAGATGTTGCAAATTGTATGTATAAATATGGGGAATTGCCTCGACCAAGGGGGTTGGACAGCAAACAATTAATTTATCTTGTATTAGCAGCCAAGCCAAAACTGTGTACTCATTCTTCTGTTAATATAAGGAGTTACTTCTGAGTTAAAGAGAGTGTTGTTCAACCAACGTCTCTGTGTGAAGACTGGGCCCGTCTTCCACAGAGATTGCTGTGTTAATTTAGGATTTCATCTTTCTTGTTGTGTGATGCTTTGATCTTTCTTTTGTACGCAGCAGCAATATTCATTGTGTGGATTTCTCAGTAATGATTATATTTTCGTGAGATTGGTGAATGGTATCGAATAACAGTCGACTGATTCAGGTTTGTTTTACATATTTCAATTTCTGTTCACACTGCTGTGTTCATCCTACAGCTGAGACGTAATCCCAGGAGCTCTTACAAATTAGCTTTCCTGTTATGTGTTGATTGATTTATATTTTGCAATTCGGTTTCTTAGAACAGTTGCTTCGATCTCTTTCATTAAAGTTCTAGAGTAATGTTCAGGTCATGCTTTATGATTCCCAGCTTGATTAGATTAGACAAGTGATTATTTTAGAATGCGAATGAAATTTACTTCTTGCAATCGTTGATTAGATCTGATATCATTTCTGCTTGATGCATAATAGAAAAGAATTGTAGTATAGCAGTTAGAAGGCAATTGGGATTGCATAGATTCTTGGGATGAACATGGATGATAGAAGATAAAAGTATTCACTTTTAATGGTTTTGTGTTTAAGCATATATTGTGCACTTGTCCTTTGAAATAAAAAGACTTTCTCGGGTTGACAATAAATTTCATACGCTCTGTGTGTTTGATATTTAATTATCTGCAATTAGAGTGCTTGACAAAGGGGACACAAATCTGGGGCATACTACAGGGCTGACCATGTCTGAGATAAAGAACTGATACACTTGAATAACAATAGTGCTACTGAGTGTGGTACCAGAGGAACTGATGAGCGGCTAGATCATAGTGACAAGGAGTCATACTCTCAATGGTAAACTGAACTGGAACTGGACCGGGTACTCAAGGAAGCATAGAATTGGATGGCTTCCAAATACAATCGCCAACGCAACCCGGACATCCACGGGAACATAAAACTGGGCGTTCCGAAGTGACTCACCAATGTGCTAGAGTCGGGGGAAATCCGAGGTCTTCGACCAATAACTGAAGGGATATAAAACCTGCGCGATTCTCAACGATGCGATCAAGGTGTTGAAGTCGAGCATGTGAGAAACAACCACTCAGAGAGGCAATGATGACTCCTCTCAGAATGGTCCGTAGGCACTCACCACAGATGGTGATGGGTCCAAGGCGCAGGGACCTCTGGGTCTATCCTCTGGAATAGAGGGGCTATCGTCGACAGAGGGAGACCTGCAACTAGCAAGGCAATGATGTTTCCTTGATAGGAGCGCGAGGTGGAGAACCGAAGTGGGAGAGTACTGATGGTAGGACTGACATACTGTGGGGGATAACTGGGCAAGTAGAGTGGGTGGACTCAAACTTCCTTTGTTCAGAATACGATGGCGGGGATGATCGAGCAGCATATGAAACTAACTGGGGGGTAAGAGATCATAGCTGTAATGGATCAAGGATAGTGACTGGGATGAGTGAGACTCAAGCTGGGGTAAAAGGGCAGGAGACTGAGAATACTCTGAACAAAGGAAACCTGATTGGGGTGTTGCCGAGATGATCGATCATAGTGCCAAGAGGCACGGGGGGACTTCTTTATGGGTTAAAGGAACTAGAAGAAGTGTGTGTAAAATGGTACTGTCGTGTGGATTTATATGAGCCCAGGACAGTTCATGCTAGTGATTGCTTTCAATTTTAAGGAGTCTAAAAGCGATAAGAAGACTCTGAAATGATGGAATGGTACTGTCGTGTGGATTTGTACGAGCCTAGGACAGTTCATGCTCGTGGTTTCTTTCAATTTTAGAGAGTCTGAAAGCGATAAGAAGACTCCAGGGGGTTTCTTTTTCGTGTGTTAGTCTCCAAGGCCCGAAGAAGCATAAAAGGATGCAATGAAGAACTCTTCTATCCGGTGTGACTAGAGTATTCCTTTTTCGTAATTAGTCTACTAGGTCCAGAAAAGGGTTAAACTTATACTAGATAGACGCCCTTTCAGGTACTTTAACGAGCATGAAAGGAAGCAAGATTGCTCGGCGATCTTTTCATTGTTTTAGGAGTCAGAAAAGAGCTTAACAGAAACTCCCTAAGTGCCTTTTTCGTAAAGGACTTGTCCGGCTCGAAAAAGGGATAAGATTATACCGAACAAAAGGAATGGCCAGGCAAGGAGGAAGTGCTCAATCAAGGAACATTGATGATGACCAAGAACGAGGGTGGGGGGTAACACTGATGGGCCTCCTTGCGGGATAATGAATGATGGAAAAATAACGAAATAACTGCAGTATGACAGGAGTGAATGGCTCATGAAAAAATGTGGAACAATCCGATGGAGGCTAATGTGGTGCGCAAACCGAGGCAGTAAGGTGTCGAGACACAATGTTGAAACTGTACCAGGTGAGAGCGAGAAATTATCTCAAGCAGCATCACGAGCTCGGAAAAATGAATCCGACGATATAAAAAGTGTCAAAAATGGATAACGACCAATGTGGCATGCAAACCGAGGCGACGATGGGCGTTTTGGAAAAAATACCCAAAAAATATGGGGGTGAGAGCGAGAAATGACCTCAAGCATCATCACGGACTCAGAAAAATGAATCCGATGATATAAAATATACCAAAAACGGAGAGCAGTCGAAGTGGCACGCAAACCGAGGCGACTGGGGGTGTTTTGGAAAAAATACCCGAAAAATCTGGGGGTGAGAGCGAGAAATGATCTCAAGCATCATCACGAGCGCGGAAAAATGAATCCGGTAGTGCAAATGGTGCAAAAAATGGAGGTCATAAGGACTCTGGAATGGTCAAAGGAAAGAACTAGGTTAAAAAATGGCTACAAATAAAGATGAGCCCACCAAGCGAAGGATGCAGTGGTGGGGAGAAATGATGACCCGCGGGGGCAGAATACTAGGTGTATCGAATCAAATCATATATACAAGTGACATGTGACCTCAAAAATGGTTGAGATCACGCATGTGAAAAAGTGAGCAGGGTTAATGACCTGCCCCCATGCTATGTGCATAGGGTTTGTGATTTTGGATCACATATGTGTTGGTTTGAACATGGGGGTCACTAACGTGCTAAGACAGATGTGATGGGGAACGTTCAAAATGATTGATCATGCCCCCTATCCCAGGGTTGAGGTAATCAATTATGACCCCAAACTCAGAGGTGTCAATTCAGTGCTCTATAATAGTGGGGTCAAGACTAGGCATTTCGGTATAGGACCAGGCAAAGACATCACGGAATTCTTGGAAAAGTTTTTTGTACTCTCCAATCTCATGTTCACTACAGGAGGCTCCTAAGGTGATGAGTTGAGGGGCACCTCCTGGGGCAGCAATATCAATTTGGATTGTGGGTGAGATGTTGGCCATGTTACCTTCCTCAAAGGGCTCAGGAGCAGGAATAGGATCCTTAAACCAGTCGACTTTGGTGGGAAGGAAATCTTTGGACTCAACCGCAAATTGGGTAGCTGTGGTGGAGGAGGAGTCTTCTGGGAGGAAGTACGAACGATGGTGCATGTCGTCCCACGGATAATCCGAGACAGTGAGAGCCTCAAGAATCTCCTCATCATTGCGGAAACATTGAGTGGTCAAATCGGTTGACGAGGGAGGGGTAGTTGAAGAGATCATATAAATGGTGTTAATCTCTCTGGATGGGGATGAGATCGGGGGTGGATCTCCTCAATGGTGGGGGGTGCTGTCTCAAGGTCCAAATTATTCATCTCGTAGAGAGCTGCTCGGTAATCTGGGAGATCGAGACAGTGATGTGAGTAATGGCCGTAAACACCGCATATTGCACAAGGGTGGTTAGTACGCAGTGATTTATCACGAGGCTTAGGGGTTGGATCGAGTTCGACAACCAGGATGTTGGGGTCATCGTTAAGCATTTGCATGTGTTCCTGTAATGCAGGTAATTGTGGACATTGATCAGTTGGATGGCCTAACTCATCACACAACGAGCATTTGGGGGGAGCACGAAACACCGGGGGGGTTTAACTGCCTTTGGCGGGGGTACAATAGCGTATGGTTGTGGACCTCTGCCCCCAGTGGGCTTGATAAGAGGGGGGGATTCGTAGATGACGAAGGGGTAGTGAAACCGGGAGGTGGTTGACTAGTAGTGGCAATGGGTTGCACCGGTTGGAGGACGACATTAGGTGTCGGCGGGGGCACGGGAGGCGAAATATACCACACGGGTAATCCCAAGGTTAACCCGGGGAGGCTAAGAGTAGCCATGACCGGGGCGCTTACTACTCCCGAGGGAGGGATTAGGAAGGGGATTGTCTGGATGGGTGTAACACCAATGTGACTAGGTACCAATGGTGGTTTGGGTAACAAGGGCGGTTGATTGTTGGGTGTTTGCGTATTGTGGGAAAGGGTACATAGGTCAGATACTTCTGGCGCAGGTGACGGGGGAGGAATGGATTAAAATGTAGAGGTCATTGGCGTATCTGAGTAAAATCCGGGTCCCACGGAGGAAACAAACGAGGTAGTTGCACCACCAGCAGGTTGTTCAACCATGGGGAGAACATTCTCGGGTGCAGCGGGGGCACTTGAATCGTAATAGGTAAGTTGGTCAACCTTGACCACACGTCCGTCATGGGGGAACATCATGGTATGAAAAACGGATGAGGCAACCGCCCGCATAGCATACATGTAGTTGCGGCCAAGTAAGAGGTTATAATCAAGTTGGGCATTGATGACCTCTATGTCAATGAGTACAGTTTTACCAGCCAACTGGACGGGGACATTAGCTAATGGCCAATGATGCCGTCTGCGGCATGGGATGCCCCTGGCGCATCGTGTTGGGAGGAATCACCACGAGGGGCATCAGGAATGATGGTATATAGATAACCTGACTGGGCGTAAATGAGGTCAAATTGCTGGGCTTTGAGGATGGCCTCTTCTTCAGACTGGGGTCGTTCGAATGCCACATCCTTGGAAATGACAGGAAGGAGGGATTTTAGGAACCAATCTAAGAAGATATGGTCGTCTAACTTGATTTTGCAGAGGCTGCAGCATTGACGCCACTAATGAATGTGGTCAGTGATGTGGGTAGCCGTGTTCTGTCTGCAAGACAGTAGGATCTCAACTCCCGCGTCATAGCGGACAAGTAACTGAAAGAACTGCAGGAAAGTGGAGGCAAGGGAGGTCAAGGTGGCATGGTTCCCATGGGGCTGCTCGATGTACCACTTCGCAGCAGAGCCAGTGAGGGTGCGCTATAACAAATGAAGGCGGACAGAGTCGTCCACTATGGAGTTGGAGGAACACCATAGATGGAAGGACATAATATGGTTTTGGGGGTCCTCACCTGCCTTGCCCTCAAACTTTGGGATGTTGGAGGGAAGTTTGGTGGGCATGTGAGGCCATAGAGGGTCATGTCTGATGGGGTTGTTAGTCAGTCTAGCTAGGTCAGGAAGGTTGAGGCTAGCAAAGAATGGAAAACTAGTAGAAGGATGTGACATACTAGTGGGTGTGACCATGTTGGGGCCAATGCCCCCAAGTGTAGGGGCTGGTGGAGGGATGTTGCCCCCAAGTGGAGGAACGAAAGTGGTATGGGACGGTCCTGCACCGCCAAGGGTAGTGTGAGTCACTGATGGAGTGGCGCTAGGTATGCCAGCTACTGGAATGGGTACAGTGATCGGAATGGTAGATGCGAGCCCCATCGAGGGCATGCCCAAAGCAGGTGTGGTAGCTGGTGTGGTGGTGGATGCTTCACCCATGGTCCCTACAAAGAAAGGGGTGGAAGTCATGCCATCCATGGGGATGGTTGGTGCAATGTAAATGGGGTTCTCAAACTCTACCTCAGAATCAGAGGTAAAATAAGGGGCGTCAAGATCAAGTGACGGAGTTCGATGCCATTGACGAGTGGAGTCAAGTGGCAAAGCTCAAGATCTATGATGAGTGGTATCAAGTGATGAAGATCTATGTCTATGACGAGTGGTGTCAAGTGAACCGTGCTGTGGGGGCTCACCTCGGAGGCGCAGAGAATGTCTCGGGGACTCAATGGTGACAGATGGTGTCAAATATTTGGGGGTTGTGTTGAGTGAAAAACAGCTCGAAAACCCTAATGCAACCGAGTGTGCAGAAGGAGAGCTCAAAAAATATGGCACTCAGGCCAACAACCAACTCAAAACACTTACTGTAACAGCTGTGTTACAATAAGTGGAGTATCAACAGAAATGGTCAGAATACCAACAAGCAGCAGGTTTCCTAAAAAATAAAAATAGTGGACTCACTAGACCAAAAGGAGGTAAGGGAGCATGCAAACACCTAGCTAGATAGTATTCTGACTCAACTAGACATATCCTCTGCAAGGTGATGAAATCCAAGTCAGACAATATGGATAGTAGATCCAAGTGGCTAAATATATCCCCCTACCGGGAGGGACACCGGGTAGTCAATCCTAGAAGAAAGGAAACTAAGATACCCTGTTCGTGACATGTCCAGAAAAGGTGAATCTACCGTTTGGTCCTTTTACCACAATATCCCCGTACAGGGATACCCCGAGAACTGCGAAAGGTAGCCTTCGGTTACTGAATGGATTGCAGTATTCCACTCAAGCCTCCGGAACCAGTCTGGCGACTTCAACCCTCCTAGGGGAGAGGCCCTCTAATAAACTGGTTGTGACTGTGACAAAAAATACTAGGGGATTTTGGTTCCCTAATGGACAACAGCTATGTCTCAAGTGTAAGCAACCGAGGGGTGTTATTTGGATGCCTATCCCCCCGATCCTACCTAACTACAAAAATTCTTATGTGTTCCCTAAGTGGGGTTAGAATGTTGGTTGTGTTAAGTATTTTTTTAGGGCTCACTTGAATTAGGTGACAGAGTGTGTGCGGGTGAGATGATGATGAACCCAAGTAAAAGTGCCATGAGGGCGGGAAACTTTCTAACTAAAAATAACAAGACAGAATGTAAACTTTGAAATGCAAAATTTTCTCTTTTCAATTAAAATGCTGAAATTTAAAAAATATTCTGTAAATGGAACAGAAATACTACTGCAGAAAAGGATGTAGGGAAGTATGGTTGCAGGCAGGACAGATGGCTATGCAGGTGCAGAAAATAGTGCAGCAAAGTGCTGGGTTCAAAACAGTGAAAAAAGTGTAGAAAACAGACCGCGGGTTTGTGGCAAATCTGGGCAGTCGAACCGCGAGAAAAAGGTAGAAAGCCGCAGGCGGGTTGCAGGAAAATGTCTGAAAGCCGCAGGTGGGACACCGGAAAAAGGCCGACAGGCACAGGAGGGCTGCAGGAAAATGGCTGAAAGCCGCAGGTGGGACGCTGGAAAAAGGCCGACAGGCGCAGGCGGGCTGCAGGAAAATGCCTGAAAGACGCAGGCGGGACGCGGGAAAATGGCCGAAAGTCGCCGGCGGGTTGCAGAAAAATGGCTGAAAGCCGCAGGTGGGACACCGGAAAAAGGATGAAAGGTGCAGGCGGGTTGCAGAAAAATGGCTGAATGCCGTAGGCGGGACGCCAGAAAAAGGCCGAAAGGCGCCGACGGGTTGCAGAAAGATGGTTGAAAGCCGCAGGCGGGACGCAGGAAAAACGCCGAAAGGTGTCGACGGGTTGCGGGAAAATGGCCGAAAGCCGCAGGCGGGACACAGAAAAGGGTTAACAACCGCAGTCGGACCGTCCCAAACAGGCTAATAGCCATGGTCGGATCGCAGGTAACAGACTGAAAATGACCGGCAGGTCGCCGAAAACAGTCTGAGAGCCACGGTCGGATCGCAGGTAAATGCCTGAAAGACGCGGTCGGAACGCAACTACAGGGGATAAAAGATGCAGTTTACGGCGGTTGAAAGGAACAGCCGAACAGAAAAATATTGCAGAAAATTAAAAATATTTAAAACTTGAAAAACGATAACCAGAAATTCAAAGGAACACAAGGGGAGTCGCCAAAACTATAGCTAGGGTTTTCACCCCAGCTTGTGCAAATGAGCACCTACTAAGGAGAATGGACTCCTTAGTAGCAGTTCAATAAACAATAATAAAAAGACAATACATTAAAATGGAAATTATTATAAACATGTGCATGAAACATAAGAGACAAGAAATAATAAATGGTTTTTTGTATTAAAATTTTACCTCCAATGTGAAGGTTGGTGAAGTTCTTGCAATTGTCCAAGAGGGTTGCTCCAAACTCCAGCTTTGCTCCTTCTCTTTCTCCAAAGGGTTGGAAATGGGCCAAAGGGGCACTCAATGGTGAAAGTAGCTCAAGGGTGAGCTAGGGTTTCAAGAGTGATTTTGGCAGAGTAAGGATGTATTTTACTGTGGATATGAAATGAGGGGCCTCCATCACCTATTTATAGGTTTTTAGTGGTGGAGTGCTGGCCCATGGTTTTGGGAACCATATGGTTTAGGTCAGCTGTATAGGGTTTTTTCCTCCTTTTTTCCTCTTTTTCCTCTTTTTTTTAATATTTTTATTCCCTTTTTTAGAGGGTTTTTGCTATTTTGGAGGAATTTTGGATTATTTTGGGGGGAAAAGGGGGTTTTTTAGCCTTTTGGAGGCTTTTTTGATGGTTTTGTGGCCTTTTGGAGGCTTTTTAATGGGATTTGAGGGTTTTGAAGGCAAATATGGTAGGAAATATGGACAAATGAGTCATGTAATGGAGTAAATGAGGTATTGAGCACTTTTTGGGTGTTAACACCAACTCCTTTGATTGAATAGGTGGTATTATCTTCGAGCTGCACCTAACAGGAGAAATTCTTTTCCTTCAGATTTGAGATAGCGCTCCTATATCCACTCATGTGTTTAGATGAGCCACTATCCACCATCCATGTCTCAACACTAGTGGTAATGGATCCAAATAGGGATAAGACAAGATAGTACTCCTCCCTTGTCTCCTGATCATCAGATGCATTATTTCTTGTAGGTTCATCTTTAGTAGAAGTAGAAGCATGAAACCTAGCATTGAACTTTCCTCTTTGCTTTGCACAACATTCTCTTGCAAAATGACCCTTCTTATTGCAATTGAGACATTTAACTTTAGAATTATCAAATTTCTTGTTGTAATCATTTACCTTTTGATGAGAAAACTTCTTATGAGAAATATATATCTTTCCTGTCTTCATCTACAATGCAATAGCAAGGTTCTCTTCTTTGGAGGAAGAATATTTTCTCTGGATTCACCCTTCTTCTTGTAGGAAATCATGCCATAGTATTTCAAAGTTTGTTTGCACTTCTCGACCATTTAATGCAGCCAAGAATGTCTCCCATGAAGATGGAAGGCCATCGACAACAGTCTATATGAGATCATTATCATCAATCGTCACATCAATGCTCATGAGTTGATCTCTTACTTGAGAGATCTTTGTGAAGAAGGAAGCAACAACTTTGTCCTTCTCCATATTCGGATTACGAAGCTTATTCCTCAATGCTCTCTTCTAATTGGGCACCTTCTTCTCATAAATATTTGGAAAAGTGTCGAATCATTCCTTTGCGATCTTCAATGGAGTAATAATCACTAGCATCAAATTGTCTTTCACTGAATCATAAATGATCCTCTTTCCTTTGGCTTGATTATTATTGAAATTAGTGCACCCAACATTAGTAGTAGGCTCTTCAACAACACTGGATATGTATCCATTCAGATCATGCTCCTCAAGGATATTCAGAATACTGGCCTTCCAAGTATTGAATTTCAAAGTTCCTTCAAGTCTGTATTTTGGTCTTACTGAGATTGAAACCATTATTCTTCAAGTACTGTGCTCACTTAGGATCTGCATAGGCTCAAGCTTAACTGTTGAACTTATCTCTTTCACGCCCTAAGCTCCGATACCATGTTAATTTTTTATCTTCTTTATAATTACAATAGTACTTGAAATCAAATGAATAATCAACAAGCAATAAGCATTTACATGAGACACAATATTTACCATGGGGAAACCCTGTAGTACTTGAGGGAGAAAACCCCAGCAAAATCTTCCTTAGAATATTGATAGATAGTAGAGAATGTCTTTACAATGAGAAGATTACAACAAGCACCCCTAGTTGTCAGGTGCCAAATTTGGCATTGGGTCACAATGGCCTAATCACATTGGCCATATTCATTAGAGTTTGTCAAATTGATGTTAAGGGTCAAATAATTGCCAAGGAGGAAAATTACTAATTTCCTAGGTTTGGGGTGGAAGTTTTGGGATTTTGAATAAGGGGAATAATAAATGATGTTTGAACATTAGAATGGCATAAATATTTAATAAAGTAGATTAATAAATATATACAAGTGAAAATCAAAGTGGCATTTGATCATGAAGACACATGGAGGAAGGGGGACCCACATATGGCTAGATTTCCCCACTACACTTGGCATTATTCTCTCACCAATTCGAATTCAAGGTGAATGGTAACATACTTGGGGGATTCCAAAAGGTATTATTCATCCCATGACTCATCCAAGGTCTAAATATAAAGGAAGAGTAACTCCCATGGAAGAGGAAAAGGCAATTTGGAGCTAGTGGGACACTTGGGCTAGATTCCCTAGCTCTATGACAACAATGATGAAGATGCTATGACACCTATGACACAAATCAGAATTGAAGGCTGACATATGACATATATGACATGTCAGGGCTAAAACTAGCCTCCAAGAGGGTTCTTAAGGGAGTTAGGGCAGCTAATATGCTTCCACATGTGATTTGGTGGAAGTGGAAAACTAGGAATTGTGGTACAATTGACATTCTTTGGAATCTCTTCCCAACTTGAGTTGGCATGAGTCTCTTGGAAGGAATTCGACCCATGGAGGACATTAGAAGTTTATAAAAGTTATGAACAAAGAATAATAGCAAATTTTGATCATTTGTAGAATTTGCAATTTCATTTGTGAAGAGGGAGGGCTAATGGATGACTAGTTTCTTGCCTTAGCCAATTTCGAGGGTGAAAGATTCCCATCCAAGTTGGTAATTGGAAAGGCCATTTAGACCTTTCATTTAGAGATTTAATGGATTCTTTATTTGCAGGTGTAATATATAGGGCAGCTCATGGTTTCTTATATTGCAGCTCACTCCTTCAACCATTTCCAGTTTTGGTGGCATATTGTTGATCCTTGAGGGAGGGCATTTTTGGTGAGATATTGTACTCTTTGGGGGAGATTCTAATGCCCCATTTATTTTTTAATATGAATTAAATACTCTATTCTTAATCTCCAGAAATTTTCAGGTCGAAATTCCAAGTAGAAATGTATAAATCTCATTTTTAATGAAAGAACAGTACCATTTCCCCACTACCTTGTTGTGAACCAATGTAATGTTGATGGATTCGAATGGATAAGTAAAATACTCATGGTTTATTGATGAATGGAATTTTATTTATGTATTATACAAGTTTCATGTTCAGTTCTCAAGCATTTGAAGTCATTTTACTCAATTTTTTTACATTTGGAGAAGATTTGGTGCCATTTCCCCAAGGGTCGAACTAGTGATTTTTGTTGTTGTTTGGGAGAGGTTTGGAACAGACTTAATAACTAATGAATGGTGCATTTGGGACCTTAATAACATTATTGAGACATACCCTACCTCTTTTCAGAAATTTGAGTGGGTTTGGAGGCATTTGGGAAGCCATTTTCAGTACTTACCCCAGGGAGATTTGAACCCCAATTACTAGTAAAATTGCATACATGGTACAGAATCTTAAGAGAGTTTGCAGAGGTATTTTGGTGGCCATATATTATCCCTAAACATCATATTCAAGTCCTAATATCATTCATACACCTTCCTTGAATATTTGAAATCTTTTGGAGTCTATTTGAGACCTAGAGACCAATACTAGTCAAAGGGAAATTACTAGTAAAGCTCCCTACATTGGCCGGAATTGAAAGAGGATTTGCAGAAGTATTTTAAAGGTCCAAAAGCATCCCTGAAACACATATTTATTTTATAACATCATCTATATACCTTCTCAGAATATTTGGGATCAATTGGAGCAATTTGGGGACCTAGAGCTCAAAACTAGTCAAAGATCTAACTAGGGAAAAAAATGAAAAATTACCATTTTAATAAAATTCCTAACAAGGGACATTACAGTGGTATCAGAGCATGGTCTTGGAACTTGATGTGGTAGAACATTAATGAAGACCAGGAGTCAAATAAATAAGCCACCACCCTTAGAAACTGAAACTGGATGTACTTTGGTGAAAGGGAAGAAGTAGGAGAAGAAGTGCATTCCTTGGTCACCATGAGTAAGGATGAGAAAGGAATCTTAGAGGAGAATGAGGAGTTTAGAAAATAATTGAAACCATCCTTTGAAGACAAGTGGAGGCAATTCATGCAAGAGTTTGAATTGTTGGTTAGTCAACTTGGAAGCAACGTGGAAAAAAGAATGAGCAGTGGTTATCTTTCCAAGGAAAAGAAGGAAATGGATGAAATAATTTATGCCACAAAGGAGGAACCTCATGTAATGGTGGAACATGAGGTACATGATGATATGCAGGTGCTTGAAGATGCTACACTCAAACAAGAAGAAGTACAAGCATGTGTCTTTGTTCAGAGGGATTATGAGTTTCCTCATGGAGAGTGTTGCAAAGTCTTGAACGAGGCACATGATCTCACAATAGTTGGACCAACCAATTATGGAGAAGATGAATTAAATATTTCGATGAGTAATAATTGTAAATATTTAAGGTTGGTTCATAATTACTCACCCCCTACTTCTTTTTCAACCACATCAATTGGGGATGAAAATTGAGTGAAGGGTTTTTTTCTAGTAGTGCTACATGAGGGGTATGAAACTCCTACCTCTCCTTTTGATGATGACATGAATAGAGCACCTCATTATTTACATTTGCAGCAGAGTAGTTTCTTTCCTTATGATGATACATATATTCATGGATACACTTATGATGTTCACTTGAGTCACTTGAAGACTCATGATCTTCCTTGCTCATTGCTTAGTTCAATTGATGTTGGAGCAATTTCAATAACTACTTGGATGAAAGAATACAGGGCTGACTGTTTTGATGCATCTTACATATTTTTGGAGCAGCATTATAGGACATGGGATACTCACCCATGTCATTGGATTAGATTTGATTGTTCACTTGATGCTTGTATGCACCTGGAAAATGGTGGTCTACTTACTTTGAGGTATAAGCACTTTCGTGATTCTTTGATGAAGCACCTCCTTAATGTATATTTTCATTATGTTGTTATGTACTTAGATGATATATATTTTGTACTCATGATGTTTGGAAGAATTCATACAAGAAAATGGGATCCAGGAATACTTTTATCTAATGGCATGGGTTGGAGAGCACTCTTAATTGTTGGGGTGCAATACAAGCAATGGGACCCTAGAATATTTTTTTATCTCATTGGTTTCAAATTTTTTGGGGAAACAAGCAGTATGGGAGATGGATTTCCCACCTAATAAAGTGATTATTATCAGATTAGTGCAGCATCAAACATGGTGGTTCCTCTCTAAAATCTTCATGGAAACTCAACGACTCAAGGTTGGGAAATTCAATGGCAACTTCAAAGAATTATACAGAAAACAGGTTCTTCAACACCCATGTTTGAAATTGCTTGAGGACAAGCAATATTGGGAAGGGAGGATTTGTCATGTCCCAAATTTGGCATTGGGTCACAATGGCCTAATCACATTGGCCATATTGATTGGACTTTGTCAAATTGATGTTAAGGGTCAAATAATTGCCAAGGAGGAAAATTACTAGTTTCCTAGGTTTGGGGTGGAAGCTTTGGGATTTGGAATAAGGGGAATAATAAATGATGTTTGAACTTTAGAATGGCATAAATATGTAATAAAGGATATAAATAAATATATACAAGTGAAAATCAAAGTGGCATTTGATCATGAAGACACATGGAGAAAGGGGGACCCACATATGGCTAGATTTCCCCACTACACTTGGCATCATTCTCTCACCAATTCAAATTCAAGGTGAATGGTAAAATACTTGGGGGATTCCAGAAGGTATTATTCATGGCATGAATCATCCAAGGTCGAAATATAGAGGAAGAGTAACTCCCATGGAAGAGGAAGAGGCAATTTGGAGGTAATGGGACTCTTGGGCTAGATTCCCTAGCTCTATGACAACAATGATGAAGATGCTATGACACCTATGACACAAATCAGACCTGAAGGCTGACATATGACATATATGACATGTCAGGGCTAAAACTAGCCTCCAAGAGGGCGCTCAAGGGATTTAAGGCAGCTAAGATGCCTCCACATGTGATTTGGTGGAAGTGGGAAACTAGGAATTGTGGTACAAGTGGCATTCTTTGGAATCTCTTCCCAACTTGAGTTGGCATGAGTCTCTTGGAAGGAATTCGACCCATGGAGGACATTAGAAGTTTATAAAAGTCATGAACAAAGAAGAATAGCATATTTTGTTCATTTGTAGAATTTGCAATTGCATTTGTGAAGAGGGAGAGCTAGTGAATGACTAGTTTCTTGCCTTAGCCAATTTCAAGGGTGAAAGATTCCCATCCAAGTTGGTAATTGAAAAGGAAATTCAGACCTTTCATTTGGATATTTAATGGATTCTTTATTTGCAGGTGTAAGCTACAGGGCAGCTCATTGTTTCTTCTATTGCAGCTCACTCCTTCAACCATTTCCAGTTTTGGTGGCATATTATTGATCCTTGAGGGAGGGCGTTTTTGGTGAGCTATTGTACTCTTTGGGGGAGATTATAATGCCCCATTTATTTTGTAATATGAATTAAATACTTTTTTATTCATCTCCAGAAAGTTTCAGGTCGAAATTCCAAGTAGAAATGTATAAATCTCATTTTTAATGAAAGAACAGTGCCATTTCCCCACTACCTTGTTGTGAACCAATGTAATGTTGATGGATTCGAATGGATAATTAAAATACTGATGGTTTATTGATGAATGGAATTTTATTGATGTATTATACAAGTTTCATGTTCAGTGCTCAAGCATTTGCAGTCATTTTACTCAGTTTATTTACATTTGGAGAAGATTTGGTGCCATTTCCCCAAGGGTCAAACTAGTGATTTTTGTTGTTGTTTGGAAGAGGTTTGGAACATAATTAATAACTAATGAATGGTGCATTTGTGACCTTAATAAAATCCTTGAGAAATCCCCTACCTATTTTCATAAATTTGAGTGGTTTTGGAGGCATTTGGGAAGCCATTTTCAGTACTTACCCCGGGGGGATTTGAACCCCAAATTACTAGTAAATTTGCATACTTGGTCCAGAATCTTAAGAGAGTTTGAAGAGGTCTTTTGGTGGCCATATCTCATCCCTGAAAATCATATTCAATTCTTAATATCATTCATACACATTCCTTGAAGATTTGAAGGCATTTGGATTCAATTTGAGACCTACAAACCAATACTAGTCAAAAGGAAATTACTAGTAAAGTTCCCTACTGTCGAGCACCCAATATGCAGATAGATTATTACCAACATACAGAGCATACGATATTTATTGTCAACCCGAGAAAGTCTTTTATTTCAAAGGATAAATGCACAATCTATGCTTAAACACCAAATCACTATAATAGAACACTTTTATCCTCTAACAACTATGTCCATCCCAAGAATCTGTGTAATCCCAATTGCCTTCTAAATGCTACAATTCCAATTCCTTTATACCATGCATCAACAAGAAATGATGTAAGATTCAACAACAATTGCAGATAAAAAGAAATCCTATTCACATCCTAGAACAATCACCTCTTCAATCTGATCACTCTTGAAAACCATAAGCATAAACTGAATATTAATCTAGAAATTCAATAGCAAAGGATTGAGTTCAACTGCTCTAAGAGATTGAATTACAGGAATGAAAATCAAAAATCATAACAGGAAAGATAAATTGCAAGGATTCGTGGGATAACAATCTTCAACTGCAGGATGAACAAAGCTGTGTACAACTGTCACTTGGAATGCATAAAGAAAGTTTCCTACTCAGTCGACTGTCACTCTGTACCACTTGCCAATCTTAAGAAAATGTAATTCTAATTATACTGCAAATCCACACTTACTACTGCTGCGTACAAAGGAAATATCATTAACAAAACATCACACAACAATAAATTCGAGAAGTCCTACTTTAACTCAACAATCTCTGTGGAAGACGGGCCCAGCCTTCACACAGAGATGCTGGCTGAACAACGTAAAGTTCCTTTAACTCAGAGGTAACTCTTTATATTAACAGAAGGATGATTACACAATTTTCTTCCACTGCTAATACAATGAATGAATTCTCCGTTGTTCAACCCCCTGGGTCGAGGCAGCTCCCCATATTTATACATGCAGATCATAACATCCAATCCTAATAACGGGCAGCCATGAAGATCTCTGATCTTCAGGCGCCCTAAATAATACAAGCTGTTACAAACGTGGCATAGTAGAGACATAAAAAAAGTGAGAAAGCTGTTGATTGGCCCAGGAGTGGCGATCTTTCCAGATCACCCTTATATCCGAGCAGCAATAACTAAAGATCTCCAATTATAGCGCATTCTGTTACAGCTGCCATGTCACAGCTCTGTCTAGAATGTTGCATTAGAACCATGTGCATTAATTGATGATTGGAACCCTGAGGATCCTTTTAAGCAGCGAACATCCCTCCTTTCAAGACTTGTTCAACCCCACCTTCCTGCAGTCCAATTATCTCAAACTACCTTCATAAATCATAACATGTTAGCACAATTGAGAGATACACCGCCTTAATTATCACAATCATAAGCATTAATAAGATAAAGCAATAATCATTCATACCTTGGCAGCTTGGGGGAATAAAGTGAGGACAACAGGTCTGATTAGCATGCTAAATGGTGCAGAACAAGGGAAGAAAAGGTGATCGAGGATGATTTAAAAAGGGGCAAATTCTGGGCTCAACACCTACATTGGCCAGAATTGAAAGATGATTTGCAGAAATATTTTAAAGGTACAAAAGCATCCGTGAAACACATATTTATGTTATAACATCATCCATATACCTTCTCAGAATATTTGGGAGCAATTGGAGCAATTTGGGAACCTAGAGCTCAAAACTAGTCAAAGGTCTAACTAGGGAAAAAAGTGAAAAATTGCCATTTTAACAAAATTCCTAACAAGGGACATTACAATAGTGCATTATCATAGATAAATACCAAGCACCCCTAATGAAATCATAGATCAAGAGAGAATATGGAAGAATAGAACTCAGAATAATATCCTGCATAAAGAAAACACATTGCCTTCAAGAGAGAAGAGAATTCACTCTTACATTTAATTCATCAATCCTGCATAACATACATAGCATTCTTCTCATGCTTCAACTTCTATTTGTATCTTCTGACTCCAGGATGATCTTTCCCTTCATCTAAATTCTAGGTCACTTAGTTAGGAGGCTAACTCAAGTGTTGTCATGCAAGTGTCGTAACTTAAGTGTTGTAACTCAAGTGTCACAACTCAAGTTTCATAACTCAAGTGTCACAACTCAAGTTTCATAACTCAAGTGTTGTCTTTTAGTTCAACTTAAATGTCATCTTTTAGTTTAACTCAAGTGTTGACATGCAAAACACTTTAGTTAACTAGATATTATTTATTAGCACTTAGTTAACTCTTCTAACTAAAGTCCTTCTTGATAACATCACTGAACTAAACAATTCGAATTCTCCTTTAATTAACTGAAGTCTTTCTTGTTAACATCACTGAAGTTTAACATTCACCACTAAAGTTTAACATTCAAGAGCTCTCTTATTTAACTGAAGTCTTTACTGAGGTGAGAAAATCGAGTTCTCTCTTATCTTATCATATATTATATTTATCTCTTGTCTTATCTGCATGGTCCACATGTTCCAACTTTAATTTATCTATCATATCAAATACACTAAGGAGATTTTTTCAATGATGTGGTCATCTTGTTCTACTATCGTCCCAAGTGGTCATATGCTAAAGTAGAGTCACTCTTGAGGTGGCCAGTATCTAGAGGAGACTTAATAGCTCAACCATGGTTAGTAGCACATCACACATCATACATGATTTGACATGCAAAGCATTACTGCAACACATGAGGCACCACCTCAACACATGAGGATCTCTCTTGACACAGACAACCTTAGCCTTGACAAGCAAGACTGTAGAACATCATCACTTTGACATACAAATCACTTACCTCAAAACATGAGGCTTAACCTTTACACATAAGTCTTAGTCATTCTTGATTCCAACTCAAGAATCTACTCCAGGTTTCATGTGTCCAACTCGGGCTTCCTAAGGCACTACCTCAACACACGAGGCTAAATCCTGGTGCACAAGATTGACTTGGAGAATGACTCATGATGTTGTAACTTTAACATTAAGAAGGGGTTTTTCATAAGAACCCAACAATAAAACCAGAATGACAGCTAGAAAATGTGAGAGGCCCCTTCATCAACATTAAAAAAATCAACAATTTGTTCATAAAAAAGAACACCATCTGTTTCCCCCATAGCTCTCTTTGATAATTGATCTTCCAGCTTGTTGTGTGATTTGTAAATGTGGGAGAAGGAAAGAGAAGTAAACAAAGATTTCAAAGCCTCAATTCTATTACAACAATGTTGTAGGATGGAAACTTTTAGAGCATATCTATTATTTTCCCAATCCACTACCACTTTGGAATCGCCAAAAATGTGCATTCAACTAATATTTTTTTATGGGAAAACCAAAGAAGTGCATGTAAAGAAAGCAATTCATCCCGCTTGTTCATGCCCATGCCACATCCCAACTAGAGAAAGAAAAGGTGACTGTTGGATAACCTTATGAACATACCACAACCTCATTTACCTAAGCTGGATGCTCCATAAAAAATAATCATGAATTCCCTCCTCGGGAAAAATAGGTTTTTTACTGATTCTAGCCTTCTTCCCCAACTGCATCCTATGAGACTCTTTGTATAGTTTCACAATTTTGATGCTGGTCACCTGAATGCTTGGTTTAACTTCTTAAAAAAACTTAGCATTCCTAGTACTTTGGATTCCCTAACAGACAAAAGAGGGAAGCTCTTTTTGTTGCGGGAATCTTCGTACCTAGTATTGTAAAGTTGGTTTAAAAGTAGCTTGCTTCCACTAACGTGGAATTTATAACAAAAGGGTGATTTCCGTCCAAACTACAACAGATAAAGGGCACAGTATAAAGATGTGACATATAGATTCCGAATTAACCCTATAGAGAGAGTAGTAGTTGGGTCCCATAAAGCCCCTGGAAATGCAATTGCCCCAAGTAAGGACTTTGTTATGGAGGCACAACCATATAAACCACAATACTTTTTAAAGACATATTCCAGGCCCATAGAATTTTACACCACCATCCCCCAAAGCAGGCACCAGTTCTGAGGCCATGGAATTATAAGCACACTTGGAAGATATTTTCCCATTTGACTTATTGAATGCCCATACAAGATTGTCCTTTGTATCGATGAGCCTGATGCCCAAATGATTGATCCCATCAACAAACCATGATTCCATTTGGCTGAGACCTCCTTAGATAATTGCAGATCATCAACATAATACCAATAAGAAAGAGGGTGTGCCAACCTATTCCAAGCATATGTTAGTCTATGGCAACCTACATCCTTCAGCTGTGAGATGAGAGAGGGAGACAACCTATAAAAATCATTGCCACCAACAAATGGGTTCACACCCAAATGAACCATATTGCCTCTACCCACCTGTCGAGCCAGGTCAACACAAATCCAAGAATACACCTTCAACATCCCCAACCAAAAGGGTGAAGCTCTATGAACCTGCTTACTTTTAGTTTGGATCCAGAGAACCAAAGGCATATTCTTCAAGTATTTGGCATGCAATATGTCTCTCCAAATATCTTTCCCAAAGATACCTCTCCACAAAATTTTGGCACATAAGGCATCCCTAAACTAGAATAATTGTTTTAAGCAAGACCAAAACCATGCTCGAGGAAAGACCAAAACCTAGCTCAGAGGAGCCACCGACCGCAAAAACTCCCATCCCGGGTAGTGGGACCAACATAGACCCAACGGTGGTAGAAAAATTCCTAGATAAAGGAAGAGACACACTAAACACCCTGCCAACCATAGGGGTCAAAAGAGTCGGAGAAGAGCCACAACCCATAGCACAAAGTGAGGGAGAGATTCCAAAAGAACGCTAGACCTCCCCACAAACTCTGTTAAATGTAGACATTACTTGATTTCAAATACAAGCTTGATAAAGAATTGAAGAAAGAGGGGAAAAGGCCCTTGAGCTTACCCAGGAAATCCGCTGCAACATCAGATCTTGAGGAATCATCTGAAGCTGAGGAAAAAGACGCCACCTTGCGGAAGCTACAAACACCATTCACCATCCCCTCTGTCTTCTGGCAATCAAGATCGTTGGAGAATCCAGAAGAAAACTCAGAACTATCCGCCATAATACCCAGACACTGAGCTTTAAGGTGTCCCGTTTTCCAACACTTGAAACAACGGAAGGGGACATAAAGATATTCAAGATCCAGGTGAAAGGTGTAGTCTCCCCACCGAATTTCCAACTCCGCTAGGAGACCCTGTGATACATCCACCTCCACCAAAATCGAGGCAACTCACTTATCCACCCCAACAATCACACTATCATCCATAAATATGAATCGCCCCACAACATCGCCCACCGACTCAAGAATGGCCCATGCCCATAGATGCAATGGGAACCCTGGAAGCTAGAGCCACAGACGTCGCTTGGTAATCTTCTTCTTCTCAGGGTTAAATGCCACATGCCAACGATCAAGGACCAAGGAGCCTCATCCAAAAACCCAAGGCCGAGCAAGGATAACCTCAACAATCTCATTGGTGAGAAAATGAAAAACAATCCACCTATTCACTAGCATATGCACCTTAGGTGTGTAACCACAAAGAGGCTTCCAATGGTCCTTCACCTACTTCACCAGCTCCACCTTGTTCATCGTGACATGTTCGAAGTGGCCGATTAGAACTCGCTTTTCCATATTAGCAACCTGCTCCAAGTTAATGTTACAACCAAAAACCATCTGAATGGGCTCTCCTAAATCCCAAAGAACCTTGCAAGACGTGCAGATCCTGGCCCTCTCCTCGAACACCAACCGAAGCTGGAAATTCCCCCCTTCGCTAGCCTTCCCCTCACTAGGATTATGAACAACGAGCCCCCGACATTTCGCCACACTACCTTCTTTTGCATCCACACGACTGATAAGGCCATCCCGAGTGCTAGCCAATCCCACATTAGACAAAGAACGATAACCTTTCCGACCAGAGAACTTAGAAGAGGATCGAAAAGGTACCAGAGAGACCTTCAAAGACAAAGAAGCATCCATCGGAGGGGAAAGACCAACATCAAGGAATCGACTAACATAAGAACCTCTATCGTTTGCCGAAAAGGATTGAAAACTAGAAGCCCAAACAGACTCCGTCATGGGCTGAAAACGACAACAACCACGCATCTCGCCATCTGACTGGAAAATTCTTTCCACAAGAGCCTCCTCATCCTCCGTATAATCCACCACATCTTCCACCATCTTCTAGAAAATAAAAATAAAAACAAAACAAATTGCCACCCAAGACCACCTTCACCCAAAACAAGGCAAGATGAAAAAACACATGACCCAGCAGAACATTCCCCGAATCAAGGGCACAAAAACAAACACCACCAGTGCCCGCAGCAGAGCAACCAAACAAACCCTAGGGTAAAACCCTATGTCAAATCCATTCTCCGTTGTACATTTGTTCTTAAAAAATCATATCATTGGGTTACCATAAAGTTTCCTTTTCAAATCCACATTAAGTGTTTACTTAAAATAAAATATTTGCATTTAATAATATATAAACCACTATCACCATGTACTTTGAATTTTTGTCCAACAAGATTGAGGTAAAATTAACCAAGTTATGATATTGACAAAAAGTACATATTATAAAAGTACCAAAACCCCTATAAATTATCATTTCAATGTTCTCAACCAATAAAATAAAATAACACATAAATGGATGTCCAATATAATAAAAAATAAAACAAAGTAAAAAACCTAAAATAAGTAATAATAATAAATTATGATGTTTCAGCAAAACAATCAAATCAATTCGTACATGACGCGTCGCAAAGTCATCAACATTGCTGTACTATGCAAGATTGTTGAATATCTTGGTGTCCAAATTGTCAATAGTATTATTGGCATTATGTTAGAGTGTAATGGAAGCTTGAAAGGTACCTAGTATTATTGGCATTATGTTGTGTAATGAAAGGTTGAAAGGACCACTAAAATAATATAATAAAAACCTATGTAAGAAATTAGGTTTCAAAACTCAAACAGATATAAGTCAATGCATTTAACTTCTAAGGGACATAATAATAAGTTATTACAACGACCAACCGGATTATATCAATTATATATTATTATTGAATAAAATTTATTTAATAATAATCAGAAATAAATATAATATAACTTAAAATAAAACTTATAACTTTATAAGTGGTTATGCACGTTATCTTTCTTCAACTAATAGTCTTGACCCTTTACACACTTTTGGCTTCTCAACAAATTCAAACATTTTCCAATATAATGAGAAACTTTTATCTTGATCGCTACTTTTTACAGTGTTGTTCCTTCAAGTTCTTAGCTCCACTAAAAAGGAATGGCTCGTTGATTGAACTCATTGAAGCCCGTTATCGCTCAGCTTACAACTCAGATGTGCTATGCAGCCTTAAATACTAAGGCCAAAGTGGTTTTTTGGGCTTATAAGGACATTGTTGGTACATTGGCCATTGCCCTTATTGCTTATTTCCTAGAAAGGTTTTTCAATGCAATATATAGTCTGTGTTTAAGAGTGTTGAGATCCAATATATTTTCTAGAAAGGTATCTTATGTGCCTTTGCAACAAGTATGGGTGACATTTAAACATTTGATCGGTATATGATGGAACTGGTTTTGGATCTAAGGTACATTAAGTTACTTCCCCTTCAAGGGGGAGGAATGAGCTCGATCTGAATTTACCCCTGTCCCAACCTATGCCTTTGCTACTCAAATGGTATCTATAAGGACATCAATACATCTATGGAAGGAATGAAGCCCTCTCTGAAGTAAGGAAACGACAGAAGAAGCTCCAAGAGTTAAAGCAAAAACTCGAAATATAGTTTTAAGCCTCTAAAACTTGGCTCATCCAACACATACATGTATTCAACGTTCCCCCACTCTCAAGCACTATGGCTGCACCTCTTTTGGGAAGCGTGTACAGTGGCTACACTCCTCGAGCTGATCCCAATGACCCTAACAAGGTCATGACAAAATTTTATATATAATTTGTAATTATGTAAAATGCATCAGAATGCTCCTCATTTATTATTGTATAGCTCATAGAGAAGTATTAGCTAACGCTATATCATTTTTTAGAGTTGCAATATATTGATGAATTTGCAAACAAAGTATATTCATGGCTTGGGAAATATGTTAAAAGATATGAAGAACTAAGGAGCTAATGGAATCATTTCAAATCACTGAGTTAGAGGTTTTACAAATTCATCAAATTAGGTGGTTGTCTAGAGGAAAGGTCATGGATAGACTTGTTAAACTCATGCATGTTTTGGTAAAAGATTGTGAATTAGGGGAGAAAAGAATGTATGAGTTGGCAACAATATTTCAAGTGCAGTTTACATCCTCTTTTTAATTAGAGCATAAGGAGGAACTCTTGAGTTTGCAGATAGCACATGCATGCCACATTTACATCCATTTAGGTTTGAAAGTTTGCCAAAAATGCAAAGGTCAAGGATAGTAGATGATTGCATTCTTTTGAGAAAATGTTTTGTTATGAAAGTGTTTGAATCTCTAGATATGAGGTTTTGCTAAGTTTTTCAGTCCACGACATTATTATGAAGAAATGGATGAAGAGACTCTCAAACAAAAAGATGGTTGAAATGTTTATTTGCAAATTTTAGTGTTGGGGACCCACCTATTATGGATATTACTAAATGTTAAGGTGAAATTGATGAATTTATTGTACTATTTATACATCATACCCTAAAATACATATGTTTGGAGCATGGCATCTATGTGGAAATGAACCTGAATGGTTTGAAGTCTTTCCATGTTTGATGTGATTATGACAAGTCATTCTTGTTATTCCAGCAAGTACAACCGCCTGTGAAAGAGGCTTCTCAAAATTAAAAAGGATAAAAAATTATAATAGATCAATACTTTCATTGGAGACATTGGATATGTTAATGTTTCTCTCCCTTGTTGCACCTCGTGCTCTAAATGAGGTAGATTGGAATGCTATTTATGATGCATGGAAACAAATGAAAACTAGAAAGTCTCTTCCATTGGGCAAATAGATTCATGTTTTCAATGATGCAAGTTCCAATGCTGTTGAAGAATATCAAATGAATCCAATAAAAATATGTTTGCTTGGAGGGAAATTTTTAGGGGCGAAATTTCGCCAATTGGCTATTTTTCGGGCTTTTTTCAAAAAATAAATTCGCTATTTTGTCATTTTTAGTCTTTAATATAACCTATATTTACATAAAATATTTTTTTTATCATAATATTCGCCAAAATTTACAAGTTTTAGGAGTAAATTGTATGTTTCGTACCTATCGATATATATGTTTTTCCAATCCAAGATAATCGCCTAGAATACTATACTTTTTTTTTGTAAGTTGCATAAGGAAATTATATTAAAGTACAAAAATTGTTATATGCACAAGAGAGTCTGCAGATCCAAGAGCTTTTTGAAGCTTTTAATGGAGCAGAAAGAACAAAAAAGAACCTCTGTAGACCTGCCCATTTATGGGTTGAATGACATTGACATAATTACATCAGACCAGTAAAAACATGGACTGAACCAGACCAGATAGACATACTAGAGTCTAACAGTAAACCATAAGTCAAAACAAAGAAAAAAAGGAAACACTAATTGCAAAAATAGAAGAGCTGGGCTCGCTCAGAGGGGATCTAGGTGCTGGCGTCTGCATTCTGGGGACAGGGTTTATCTTCAATGATAGGGCAACTGCCGAAGAAATCTTCATCCCAATTTTGAATTGGGAGTTTGATAGGCAGAAGCTCTGTCTTGCGCAGAGTGACAACATTGTCTTCGGTCTTCCTTACCCTCTTGTAGTGAAAGGAGTATATAGTTGAGGGTGTAGGGAAGGAGGTCCCAGGGGGAGGGCCCCCCTGTAACATGACCGCAACAGGAGAGCGCGACCCTGAGGTGGAGCCCTGAACAGGAGCAGAGCCTTCCACAGCAGCAACACCAAATGACTCGTGCAGGGAGTTGTCTGTGGCCTGGGCGTCTGTTGCAGTAGCGGTGCCATCAACTTGAGCATTCAAATTGCCCGCCGGTCCCTCGGTTGAGATTTAGGGCCAAAGTCGTAGGGTGGAGTGGAATTACGAAAGAGAGAGTATTTCCAACCAACCAAGTTAGATTCCAGAGCAACCAGCATCCCATCCAGATGGGCCATATGGGCCTTGGTATCCATTATCGAGACCTTGGCCATATTCCAATTGGCCAACATTTCTTCAACCAAAGTTCCCAACATATTCTTCATCAACTAGTAGTAATTGACTTGATTGCCTTGGTTACCAAAGGCCAGAATCTCAGCAATGTTGTGCGATTCCCATTCATCGACCAGCCTGTGAACAGGAACGGAGACATTGTCATCATAGCCACTGTTGGCTTTCTTCTCTTTCTTAGAAGAAGTGGCAATCCTGCCGACGCCATGACCAGCTCCATGCTTGGAAGTACCACACGGACGAGTCATGGCGTTGTCAGCTAGTTGCAGGAGAACGGAGATGGAGCGGAGCCTTCTGCAGTGGGAGTAGGCAGAGAATAACAGAGGCAGATGATGACTGCAGGAGCATGAAGAGGAAGCCTCATATCAAGAACCTTGGAGAAGGAGCGTCCAGACCTCACACGGGAGAGCATAATGGAGCAACGGAGCTAGTTAAGGAGATGGGACGTAGATAGCCGCACCAACTTGAATGCCAACCACTAGAGCATGACAGGAGTTAAGCCAAATGCGCGCAAGGATGCTAGGTAGTCCTGTGCACGACGCCTTCTTAATGTCGATGCCAGGGGAAGGGCACCGGTAGAGGGTTGTTGCCAAGTGGGGGAGCCACGCTGCTAGGTGGACCAGTGGCACTTCTATCCACGGCCATGTCATTGTTTACACCCGCATCCGGGGACTAGAATACTATACTTAAGTATACTATTAGAACCCTTAAAAAATACCCTAACTCCTTGTCATTTTTGTTGGAACCTATTCATTTATGTAAAATAATAATTATTTTGTGGATACTACTCATTTCAATGAAAAAATTGTTTATTTATTAAATTTTATTGAAAATTTATCACTTTTTCATGTATCCAATATTTATTTGTTAAGATAATAAACATTTAGAAAAATAATATTTGATTTTTCATAATTTTAATAAAATATTTATTTGTAAATAAAAATACACTTTCCTAAATTGCCAACAAATAAATATAATAGAACTTTCCAAACAAATAAATATAATATAACTCTAACAAAAGAAAAGTCTATTGAGTAGTTAATAAGTTGTTATGGCTTCTCTTTCATTACCTAACAATCTTGACCTTCATACACTTTTTGGCTTCTCAACAAATTCAAACATTTTAGTCTAAGCGTTTTCCCATATACTGAAGAACTTTAATTATCTTCATCGCTAGTTTTTACAGTATTGTTCCATCAAATTCGTAGTTCCACTTAAAAGGAATGGCTCGCTGGTTGGCCTCACCGAAGCCCTTTATTGCTCAGCTTGCAGCTCAGGTGTGCTATGCAGGCTTAAATATTATTACCAGAGTTGCCCTGGATGAAGGAATGAACCATTTTGTCTTTGTAGCTTACAAGGATGCTGTTGCCACAATTGTCATCGTTCCATTTGCTTATTTTCTAGAAAGGTACAAGCTTTTAACATCTTGAAAATCTTCTCTGAACTGCAACACACAGCATGCTGTGTATTTCTACTATATGAAAAGCCTGTAATTATAGATCTTGATGCCAGTTATAAACTATAATACCAAAGTATTTTTCGTGTTTTGAAGAAACAAACGTCCTGCAATGACCTGCGCCATTTTCTCGCAGATTTTTGTGCTTGCACTATGTGGGTAAGTAGATACTCAAATCTTCCTGCGCCATTGCAAACTCTATTGCCATATCATTATTACTATTAGTAGTTTTGACTAATCATGGTCTGGGATTTTTCCTGCATTGCAGAATCACCGTTTATCAGAATTTATATTTTACAGGCCTGTTATACACTTCTGCCATATTTGCTTCAGCAATTTCAAACATCGTCCCGGTTTTCGTATTCGTGATGGCCACAGCATCCGGGTACTCATGCTAATCATATTTCAATTTTTATGCACTTAATTCTGATTTTGTATAAATCAAATTTCTAATAAATGTTAAAGACTAATCAGTTTACCAAACTGTTATATGGTTACATCATAATTATGGTGTTATATAGTTACATCATAATTATGGTTTTTTATGTCAAGATAGTTTAATCGCTCAGTAATATAATGCCTTTTTTTTTGTCATTGTTGATCTTTATGTCTACTTTATCTTCTTCACATATTTATCATGCTGTGATGTCTAACAATAAATATTGTACATACCTCCTACACTTTGTAGTGCAGAGCCTAGAGCCTGCAAACTAAGTCATACATCGAGAATAAAAATGGCAATATAGCTACTAAGTCATACATCGAGAATAAAAATGTCAATATAGCTGTAACACAGTAAGATTTAATCCTGCAATTCACACTCTCACGAGTCTCTAGAATCATGGCCAAAACCTTTTTACACTTGCATTTAGAATACCCAGAGCCTCTTTTTCTTGATTATCCACATATTTAAATTAGATCCATTGGATATTTGTTCAATACATGATTACCCCCATCCTTTGCCCTTTGAATTGTATTCTAAGTGTATATAAGAAATGGACCATTTGTTGGCATTAGTATGCCAAGCTATTTGGATTCCAAAAGGACATGGTTGAACTCAGCAACCTTGTCTACAAAACTCATGTGTTAGAATTTTGATGTAGCAGATTTTTCGTAGCTGACTTTCTCATGTGATTAGGTCAACCATCCCAATTTGTAATTGCTGCTGTAACAAAACAAGAAAAATATGTTCTTGTCACATAAATACAAAATATGTTGATATGGCATTTTGTAACACAATCAAATCATGTGAAAATTCTTTCCTGAAAAAACCCAAGGATACAATGCCATAGTATCTCAGGTATATGAGAACCTTCAAAATTCTTGCCTGAAAAAACCTGAGGATACAAACCTTCAAAATTCTTCCTAAAAAACCCAAGGATACAATGCTGTAGTATCCCAGGTATAATACAAACTTGAATAGTCAGATGATATCAATCTATTCTCACAGGGAGTAAGTTAAAGTTTAGATGATTTGTATCTTTTGGGTGAGTTTGGCCAGAATTCAGTGACACAATTTGTTGTTGAAATTGCAATTTAGATTGCAGAAATGGATTCAGCATCCTTAATTACGCCTAAGGCATCCAGACTATGCAAATCCAACAACTGAAAACTGTTATTTGAACAACTTCAGCCAGATTTGAGCAAAATGTTTGCTAAATAATAAGTGCAAATCATCTGGCTTACACCATTCTCACATGCAAAAGCTATAAGCCTTAAAAATGACAATTTCTTACCCAAGGGTACAATGATAGTCAGATGATATAAATCTGTTCTCACACACCGAAGCTATAAGCCTTAAGAATGACAATTTCTAACCCAAGGGTAACATAAAAAATCGCAAGCGTACCATGCTGCAGTATCCCAGGAATACTACAAACCTGAATAGTAAAATGATATCAATCTATTTTCTACGATCTGTTTTTAATCGTTTTATGCATATGTTAAATTGTTTAGAACGGAGAAAATTGATATGAATAGCAAGTATGGCCTAGCGAAAATTGTGGGTACCATTGTGTGTGTTGGTGGTGCAATGATTATGACCTTCTACAAAGGCCCTGCACTCCTCACAACGCCTAATAGGCCTACAATGAGCACATGGATACTGGGGGCGTTGATGCTGTTTGTTGGCTCTTTATTTTGGTCCGGATGGATTACTTTTCAGGTATTAAAACTCTGCCCCGCCTTATGTAGATAGACAGATAGAAGAACTACCAGTTTAATCCACGCTAAACTGAAATTATGACATATCATATGCAGATTTAATATTGTTTTGATTACAGGCTCCAGTGGTGAGGAAATATCCAGCTCAACTCTCATTAACAGCAATCATGTTATGCCAAGGAACAGTGATGTCCATGCTGGTGGCTTTAGCCTTTGAGCCAAAGGCCTCTGCTTGGAGGCTAAAGTGGGACATTCAACTTCTCAGCATTATCTACTCTGTGAGACTGTAACTTGGTCTTGCTTTAACATACTTTCCATGTTTGATTTTATGAGAACCTTGTTAACACTGAAGGATGACATTGGTGCAGGGAATATTATGTTCCAGCTTAGCAATGTTTATACAGATGTATTGTATAAGTGTAAAGGGACCCATCTTTGTTGCAATGTTTGGTCCAACATCAACAATATTGGTTGCAATCTTGGAACATCTCATCCTTCACGCAAAACTTCGCCTGGGAAGGTCGTAACGCATGTCTTTTCATTTTATATAATTTGAAGTTTGGTGTGATTTCCCATGATTTTGCTTACGCCTTTGCTTGCTCTGCAGTTTGTTGGGAACAGTCTTGATTATCACGGGACTTTATAGTGTACTGTGGGCCAAGGCGAAAGATGATAAGTTGGAAAGAGATGGAACTGACGACTCACATTACAACATTCACATCAAGCAGCCCTTACTACAACATAACGCAGATAATGAACACCCATCTACATAGCTATAGGGAGATTCCATAAGATTGGATAAGGAGGCCTGTCTCCCTTTGATGGGCCTTCTAAACTAATCAAATGCTAGTAATTTCTTAAGGAACCTAAGGAATGAATACCAAACAATTATTAGTAGAATAGGCACACAAAAAAATTATTGAAGGATAAGCCAGTTTTACTTATTGTGGAATCATGGTGAGAAGATCTAAATACATGGAATGGGTTGGTTTTCTTGATGATGTATATAAGAATGAGGTCAACTCATTGGAACAAAAGAGACATGGTATCTTGATATAAATGAAGCAACTTGGAAGCTCAAGAGTAAGGATTTGTGGCTCGTTAAGGGTGATGAAAATACTAAAAGTTTGCATAGATATGTAAATCATCCAAAAAAATAAAATACAATATGTTAGATGCAAAATTTTGATGGTTCTATGGCCTACAATTTTGAAGATATTGTTCATGTGGGTGTGGAATATTTTAACAAGGGAAACCAAGTGACTATTACTGAGGTAGTCAAATGACCACTTTCTTTTCAATCTGTGTTAATGAAGAAGATAATTAGACAATGTTTGACTCAAAGGCTAAGTTCTAGCTAGTTTTTAATAACTTTCGTGACTCCCTCGTGAAAGGGCTTGAAGCCCTGAGGTTGGTGTCTGGGGCTTCCAGGGATGGATCACTGGGTCACATGACCCCAACCCTGATTTAGCATTCCGGTGATGGTTCTTTCAACACTGAGGCATCTCTTTCTCCTAGAAGGAGAACAACCCTCAGCACATGGCCGGCCCATAAAATTATTCATTAGGTTTTATGAGATAATTGAAGATGATCTACTAAGGGTTGTGAATCATTCCAAAATGTTTGGGAAGATGTTAGCCTAACATTTAATTCCACCTTCATTACTTTAATTCCAAAGTTCGATTCTTTGATCAATATCATTACTCTAAGGATCAAGAGGCTATTGTCAAATTCAATCTCAAATGTATAGTTTAGGTTTTTATTAAGTGGAGAGCCACCTGAGGCAATTGGGGTAAGAGGGAGTACACTCAATTAAAATTAAAAGTCTCGCTTATGGGTTTATAAAGTTGGCTTATCTAAAGCTTATGACAAAGAAAGTTGGTTGTATTTGAGAATATTTCCGCTTCTTTTGTGCTTTAGTGTTCACCTTGTAAATTGGGCCATGAGGGATAAGGAAAGGATGATGTACAATGACATTGTCTCCCATCTGAGGCATTCGCATACCCTTGACTTACATTTCAATGTGCTTGTCCTGACATGGGAAACATGTCACCATCCAACACATTGCCAATCACATTTTCCTCTACCAAGTCTTGACTTCAAGGCAGCATCAGCAGCCCACCCTCACTCGGCAAGCCATCCTTTGGTCCTCATAGTTCACGCTAGTATATTGTCCTAGCTAACTTGCATCTTCGACACATGAGTTGGCCACCAAGGCTACCAAATATCAGTTGGACATGCAGACTTTCCATTTCCTGCTTGGTGCATCATCTTCGCAAGCAAGCATCCACAAGCCTAAGTCTTCCTTGAAGCATGACACAAGCATTCTAACTCTCTCATTTCCTTGTTAGACATAAAAAACCAGTGTATGCATAGCAACAAGGGACAAGTTATCTAAATAATAATGGTGTGTCTATTGTGTGGGAGATTCAATTAATAGTCAAGCATAGAGATTATTACCTTCGCACCCCATCAAGAAACTTTCCCACAAAGAACCAATGGAATCATGATAGGATGCAGCTAAGTGTAGTAAGAAGGTCACCACATTAATGAACATTGAAGACAGATCATGGGCTAAGGGGATTTTAGGAGCCATCAATTGTAGGGAGGGTTTTAGGAGTCTCAGAAAGGTTCAAACATAGGCCATTGATATATGAAAAGAAATTGCTTACACCAAGGAATTAAGTCCCGTCCAAAATCTTCTTCTCCAATAAAAAATATCCAAAAAAAATATTTGAAAAGGTTGAAAAAGGTATTTAATTGAAAGGAGGAGGAAACTGCGTTAGTGCTTTTGAAGCTCGACATTTCGATCTCCCTTTGAGATCATCATTGGGTATTTAATTTCAAAAATATTCTAATTAATAAAATAATTTTATGAACCTTTATAAACCATTGTGATGTGAAAACAAAGTAAAAAGATGATTGATTACTATAGTGCTTTGGTAGGTACCAATATGTGATGTTTTTTCAACAAAAATGTCATGTCTATGAATTATAACCAAAATAAAATGGTTGCCTAAGAAAAAAAATTGTAATTTATATTCCATTATAGAATAAAAATGACATTCTTCAATTTATATTCAATTATAGAATAAAAATCACATTCTTCATGCCCGCAAAGAACAATACACATAAAACTTAGTACATGTACATACTACATTTACACAAGTATAGGTGTTGTCCGTATTTACAAGAATAAAATTATATTAGTAATGCACAATGCATTTCTTACCCTTTATAAAATAATCTTCTTATCTTTCTCTTTTTCCCTTTCTTATTTTTAACCTCTTGCCACCCTTATGAAGTAGTAGTCATAGTAACTAACTCGAAATTAGTTGAACATAGCAATCCTTTGGTATCTATTTCATGATGTCCTTTGGTTCCACTTAGGAGAACATAGCAATCCTTTATAGAGATATTCGTCCAAAAAGAAAAGGGATAACAAACTGTGGAAGTTTTCCATGATTTCCCCTATAGAACTACTAGTATTTTGCATATTTTCTATAAATTTTCCTATTGTTCTTCTACTAAAACCATCCTATGAGGATATAGACTCTTATAAACTATTTACATAGCAGAGTACAAAAATTTTTTTAGTAACCAAGGCAAAACGAACCATATACTAAAACATCAAGCCTGTCTGAACCACCCAAGGAGCAGCTAGTTAATCGAGATGGCGTCAAAGGGACACATTCCTTCTGAGAGTGATTTCTATCCATAGCTCCCTTGCAGCAGCTGCAAGATATGTTGCATGTCCTTTCTGAGCTCCTTAGTAGTCACGATATGCTCTTGCATATTCCCATCAATGTCATAGATCCTTGACTCAATGCAAGCCAATATGTGGATGTTTTAGATTGCTTCCTCTGCCAAATCTCTTATCTTCTACAAGAGGGCTCCCATTCCTTCCTGCACCATCCTAAGCATCTTTTTGAAATCTTCCAGGTTTCCTCTAGAGTTGGCAAAGATTTCCCTCTAGGAAGCCATTGGCACGATGTTGGCTGCCACAACACACTCTTATGAAAACCCTTCCTCAACACTCAAGGACCAGAAGCAACTTAGGCCTTGGCGCGATGAGGAGACAAACAAACTTTGGTTCAAATCGTAGCAGATCTCCTCCACCGCCTAACGGGCATCTATACTGCAGGCCATCTGACGAGGATTCACCTTATTCCATGCTTCGCTTGTGTGAAGGGAATGAGATTTAATGTGGAAGAGACTGGCTCCTCTGGCTTGCAAGCCATAATCAATGAACCTGTCGCCATAACCCATGTCCATATTAACTCCTTACCACACGATCAGTGCACTAGCCGAGCTAACAACTGGATCGTCCTTCTTATGAGTTCCCTCCGTTAGCATATTTGGGTTTGGTCGAGGGTTTGCTAGGGGACCTCGCCTCCCCCTAACTCTAAGCAACTTGAGAGGGGCCTTAAGACTTCCACAATATATGAAGAAGTGATTTATCATGGTATCCAACATCGTTCCGGGGGATGATCATCAACCACTATCATTCCTTGGTCTAGACGAGCTCCGACGTTGGCCAGTCGGTTAGTTTCCTCATTATTTTCCCTCCTTATGTGGTAAAAATCAACCCGCTTACTGTGCGTGAGGTTAGCAATGTGATTTTGGATTCTATTATACATTGTAGGTTCCTCTTTGAGAATCTTCCTCATTTTTTGAATAACTATTCTGGAATCTTCAAGGACTAGGATGTCCTTGAGGTTGGAGTTGATTGATATCTTGATCCCTTTCAAAATCTCAGTCCATTCTGCTTGGTTATTAGTTTCCCTGCCTAGCCCCCAAGCATAATATTTCAATATTTTCTCGTCAAGGTCCATAAGAACCCCACCCGCTCTTGCCACCCCTACTTAGGAGAACATAGTTACCACAAATGAAATATTGCATTTTGAGTTTTTGCGAAATCTATAAATTAAATAATTTAAAGGACTAGGATGTCCTTGAGGTTGGAGTTGATTGATATCTCGATCCCTTTCAAAATCTTAGTCCATTTTGCTTGGTTATTAGTTTTCCTGCCTAGCCCCCAAGCATAATATTTCAAGATTTTCTCGTCAAGGTCCATAAGAACCCCACCCGCTCCTGCCACCCCTACTTAGGAGAACATAGTTACCACAAATGAAATATTGCATTTTGAGTTTTTGCGAAATCTATAAATTAAATAATTTAAACAATCTATTAATTATAACCAAAATAAATATTAAAATTATACTAATCATTTTGACTTAATAACATATTGTATATTTAACTTTTATGAAATTTATAAGTTAAATATTAAAAAAAACATAATTTTAATTTTAAAATTAGTTTTATTTCTTTATGCTCAGTGATAATATTAATCATTTTATTTAAAAAAATTATAAATATAAGAAGTATGTTTCGTTATTATTTTTTACTTTAATAATCTATTTGGATCCTTATCATCTCAAATTTGACATAATGTTTTATAATTTTTCATATAAATTATATCTATAATTATATATATTGCTAAATATTTTCTAATTTAATTATTTCACAATATTTGACAATTTGCAAGTAATTATTTTATTAACAAGGGAATTTATGCTACGACTTCATTATCTAGATGAGACTCCCTCTCAACCAACACTAATATCGGGTGGAAAAAAGATCTGCTCAATGAGAGTAGAACTATCACCACTAACAGTCATATAGGCCTTGCCAAAATAAATCCACCTCGATAGGAATTCAAACCTAGGCTTCCATCAACGTAATCATAGAGCACCACAGGTCAGCCATAAGGCACCACCACGCTCCTACCCTCATCCCCTAATTAACTTGTTTCCTCTGGATGTACTCAAAATTATTTTCTTTTTACAAGTAATTTGTTCGATTATGATCATCTCTTCATCCTTAAGATAGAAATTCAAGTGGAGTTGTAACACTTTCATTTTTTTTAATCAAAATTTAAAATTAGTTAATTTTTTTTATTTATTTTCAAAACTTTATAGGTTTTGTAAATTTTTTAAAATAATTTATCTTTAAAAATAATTTATTTTTATTTAAAAAATATTTTCAATTTACCTTAATTTTAATATAAGTAAATATACTATTTTATTCTGAGCCTCTATAACGTTTTTATAGAATTCTTCAATTTTGATTTTGGAATGATTCTACATTCTTATTGAAACTAAAATTAAAAAGATAAATAATAAATTGCATTAAATTATAAAGTAATTAAAAAAAAGTCACGACCCCTTCTAAGTGGGATATATAAGATTTTACTTATGAACAATTTAACTCATGAAATACAGTTTTAAAAGGTTAGATTAGTAATGTGTATATACCAGTATAGATCCATCTTAAAGGGAATCTACCAAAGGCCGAGAGGGATCAAATCTCTCAAGGTGCAAACCCTTCCTCAACATTTGCAATCTTCACTTACATAAAGTGTGTAATGCAATGTTTATAATTTTAACTTATTTAATTTGTCTAATTATATATATGTGTCATTCTAAATGTTTTAATTCTAATTTGAGCGGACATGTTTTTTTTAATAATATTTTAATCTTTTTTATAAAGAACACGTGCCAGCTCCACGATGGGCATGGAAGGAGTTACAAAACCCCCTACCGGGTTGTAGAATGCACCTCTTCAACGTAATAATTTGAGCACACATGTTATTATATATATATATATATATATTTTATTTATTTATTTATTTTAATAAAGAACATATGTCAACTCCATCATAAACATGGAAGGAGTTACATACGTACTAGGTTGTAGAATACGCCTCTTCGACGCAATACGATTTTACTTATTGACATTTCAACTCATGGAATACAATCTTAAAAGGTTTATATTATTAAGATATATTTTAATAATAATTATGGATAAAAGGAAAAAATAAATAAATAAGGCAAAGTTATGCTTATATCTATTTTTAAGATAAATTTGAAAAAATATGTGAATATATTACAAAGTGGTTAGTATATGTCAAAAATAAAAAGTATATAAGTTATAAGTTGAATTTTGAAATTGAAAAAGTAAAGAAAAATATATAAAACTTGTCATATCAATTAAATATTTTTTCTCATAAAACCATTAAAATAAAAATATATAGAATTGGTCATATCAAAATCAATAAATTATCTAGAAAATGACAAGAATATTTATTTATTTATTTTTAATACACAAAAGTCAGCAATTACATGTGAAAGTTGTTGCATGTCATTTTTAGAAAATTCCATATTAAAAATTAAATATTTTTCCTCATACAAACATTAAAATAAAAATTTATAGAATTGGTCATATCAAAATCAATAAATTATATAGGAAATGACAAGAAATTTTTTTTATTTATTTTTAATACACAAAAGTCAGCAATTACATGTGAAAGTTGTCGCATGTCATTTTTAGAAAATTCCATATTAAATGGTTTCAGTTTTAATTTTTGTATTTTAAAAACTAAGTCACTCTCATGGATTCTGACCAATGAAAAAATAGAATGAGTAAAAATTTAAAATTTTGAAATTTATTTTTAATTTAAAAGAAAACAATTTTATAAATTTTATTTTATAAACATTGAAAACATTTATCAAATTTATAATATGAAATTGAACTAATGCTAAGTCAAAGCACTTTGACTTGCAAATGAAAAGTATAGTCGATGCTTTGGCATGGACTAATAAAATAATAAGATAGGTTCGTAATCTATTATGAATGTTTTACATTAAATCAATGGTGAGATTAATAGACTAACATGTTTTGTACTATATGGTTGCTAAAATAAAAATAGTTATAGTATTTCCTATCATATGGTTAAAATATCCAACATAACCTTAAATAGGTTTATTAAGATAGATTAGTTTTTACTATAAGGGATTAGTTGAAAAATGCTTAAAGGAATAATGGGTTAGTTGGTTAGGTATTAGTGGTTTAGTAATGTCAATCATAACTATATTTGACCATAGTCAACCATAGTAGTTAGGGAGCTAATGGTTAGGGTACATTAGTGGGTCGGTTGGTCAATGGTTAGGGGGTTTGTGGATCAATGGTTAGGGGATGTGTTGGTTATTGGATCAGTGGTGAGGGTAAAGTACATCATGATGCAGGAGCATCAAGGCCTAGGCAGGGAAGTCGAAGATGATCGACGTGGAAAAGGCCGACCAGAGGGATTTCCAATGACCACTGGTGCGGAAAAGCAGATTGGCTGTCGAAGTCAATAAGTTGAGCAGGAGCAGTCGATACACATATCGACAGAAGGTGCAGAAGGTCGAGAGTTGACATGTCAAAGGTCGACAGGCGACAGGGTAGCAGCAGGGACGTCGAGGGCTGACATGTGGTCGAATCGCGACTCCAACAGGTTTGGGCATGAGCCAAGCAAGGAGGAAGGGGTGGACTGGTGAAGCCTTGGGATCCGAAAGGAAGACGACGAAAGACAGTATGGTCAAGGCCGTGATAAGACCGACTACTGTAGTAGTGTTAGAAGGATGCGTAGAAGTCAAGGAGAGTACTTGGCAACAGTTCAGGGTTACTAAGGAAGTTATTAGCAGTTATTGAAGGTAGTTGGGATTGTGACAGATGTCAACACAGGAAGAGATTGTGCAGCACGACAGAGGCGCTGACAGTTATAGGTCTGCAGGATCTGAGGAGATCGACAGACATAGGAAGCGTGTCTCGGGGATTGGAGTGATCTCGAGAACAACAGCATCATAGTAGAAGGCCAGGGATTTGATATCAGTTGGAGAGACTTGGCACATAGCAGAGTCAAGCAGAGCGAACAGAGCTCAAGAGATTTTTTGTAGATTGGAGAGGAATGTCACACATCTATAGAGCATAGAGAGATCGAGCCATAGCTCAAAGTTTCGCAGTGTACCAAGAGAGGGTGACGGTCGACACACTGAGATAGCACACAATTACTTCTGTATTGTAATTGGCTAAGGCTGACAATAGTTAGTTATTTCCATTCCTTGCAGTTTTGCATTGTAACCATTTCGGTAGAAGTAATATAATCCAACTTATGGCATCCTGTTTACATCTTGTTTATGTGAACGTGTGTGTTGTGTGTATTTGTTAAGCAAGAACCTTTTTGTCTAAGGCGCCTTGCGTCACATCAAAACTATGCTTTTATTGTTGTTGGCCTTAAAAAAAATAGTGCAAAGGTAAGTGTAACATACCCAACCTTGGAACACCACACCAAGGTCGAGTACATGACTCTTATTAAAGGCGAGGGATGAATCTAAGCTATGAACAATGGGATAATACTCTACAAGTTTAGGCTAGCATGTCAATCAAATCAAAACTATTTAAAACAATCAACCACCTACAAGGAAGACGACCCTTCCAATGCAACAATTCCCCATTATAGATGTAATGCATAGTAATGACACATGAATACATTCAGACCAGAAATTATTCACATGTTTACAAAATTTCATCACACCTATGGGCAGCCACCTGTCACCATATAACCAACTAATTAAATTAGATTTGTGTACATTCATGGAACTCCATTTACGACAATGACCAATCAACATTTCTATCTTTCTTTACAATAGCATTATACACTAATGTATATCAGATCTAATGCATAAAATTATCATCCATAAACCCCATATAATATCTGATCCATAACAAGAATACACAACCATATGGACTATCCAAATATCAGATCCTTGAATGATCATAATTCATAAGAAAACTATCTTCTAAAGTAACAATTAAATCATCAATCTATTATACCTCAAGTAGCGTAATTATATCACTACTTCGATCTAAATTCACCACATTAAATAACATCCATTAACCCCCATAGAAGATCTGATCCGAAACAACCACACATGTCTGTATGGACTGCCCTAAAATCATACCTCCTAATGATCATAGTTTTAAAACACAACTAGCTTCTAACAACTAGATTAACACAACCACATACCTGCTCCATGAGCTGTCAATTTATCAACATTTAGTTAGCCAATCATTATGAACATGAATATATTAAAAGCATATACTGACAGAGATATATCAGCCTCCATGGGCACATGTACAATTACATACATAAATAATTTTATCTAAGTATAAATACTTATCTTTTCATAGGGCACAAATGGCATCAACCAGACAACTTTCCTCCCAATATTAGACACTTTCAAGCAAACATGTTGAGCAGGTCACCCTCTAGATGGGGTATTTCATTTCACACGGAAAGGAACTCTTCCCAATTCGATCCCTAAGGAGAAGATAAAAATCAGGTCTCAACCCGATGGATACAACACAGGATTTCCCTTCTCTTGCAATACAACTTGTGATCACTAAGATCTCTTCCACGGGATTGTCCCCCTCTCTTCGAAGTAAATCTATGGACGATATGGTCTCCTTCAAAGGATTCCCCCCCTCTCCTTGAAGACCAATTGCAACAACTAAAATATCTTGCACAGGATTGTCCCCCTCTCCTGCAAGAAAAAACCACAACAAATAGGATCCCTTGCTCAGGATTGTCCCCCACTCCTGCAAAGCAAGAAAAAAACACAGGATATATTGCTCGGGATTGCACCCCTCTCCTACAAGTCCGAGTGCAAAAAATAAGAAATTCTTGCACAATATTGTCCCCCTCTCATGCAAGACAAAACACAATAAATCAGATCCCTTACTCAGGATTTCCCCCCTCTCCTGCAAGGAAATCACATCACAAAGGATCTCTTGCTTAGGATTGTCTCCCTCTCCTACAAGTCCAAGCGCAATAAATAAGAAGTTCTTGCTCAGGAATGTCCCCTCTCTTGCAAGACAAAGCAAAACAAAACAGTCTCTTCATAGGATTGTCCCCCTCTCCTTCCAAACAAATTTGTGGTAAAACTAATCTCTTCTCCCTGCAAAACAAAGCTTGACCTTATAGGTACAGATACCGACTCGAATCCCCTCCTCAGGTATTCAAATTCATTAGAGAGCCACTTTCCAAAACCAAGAATGAATGAATGAAAACCAATTCAAATCCCTTCATAGCAATTCAAATTCATTGGCAAGAAAATCTAATTCATTGAGGAATTTTTCCCAAATCACTGGATGACCATTCAATTTCTCAACAGAGAAACTCAAATCCACGTGGACTGACTCAAATTCATTGGAAAAACACTTCTCATGCATTGGAGACAATTTGAATTCACCCATATTGACTCAATTACCTTAAGTCACTCTCATGCACTGTAGACAACTTGAATTTACCAAGATTGAGTCAAATTCCCCTAAAACCACTCCCATGCGCTGAAGACAATTCGAATTGATCCAAAATTACTCAATTTAACTGGAGAATAATTTGAATTAACCAAAATTACTCAATTTAACTAGATAATAATTTGAATTACCCAAAATTACTCAATTTAACTGCTGAATAATTCAAATTACCCAAAATTACTCAAATTGACCCAAAATTACTCAATTTAGCTAGAGAATAATTCAAATCACCCAAAATTATTCAAATTGACCCAAAATTACTCAATTTAATTGAATATTACTCCAATTAGCTGAATACAACTCAAATTGACTCAATATTACTCCAATTAACTGAATATTACTCCAATTAATGAAATATTACTCTAGTGAACTGAAAAGACACTCCAATTAGGGTGAAGTTACAAGAATTAGGTGCATGATTGACACAAACAACCAATTAGGCACATAAGACATGAGTGATGTGAGAGTGGGTCCCACTAGCATCTAGTTAAGGAATATTCTCTCCAGTGAGGGTGCAATAGTGCATGCAAAACATTAACTAAGAAAAATAGGACCACCATGGTCCACTAACATCAAAATTAGGAAACATTGAGTGTTGTTAGGATGAGAAACAACTCCTAACCCCAATCCCTTCACATGTGGGAGTCCAAGACCCCCTAGTCACATTTGTTGTCCATGTTGAGCCATTATTTAGTTATAGGTAATTATAATAATAACGTAATAATAATAATGTCCATATCTCATAGTTCAGGAACCTAGTACCACAATAGTAACAATAACATCATCGCATATGTCAAGGGCTTACCATCGGGGCATTACATGACCTCCCCCTTAAAACAATGCATCATCCTTGATGCATTGTTTTAAGGGGGAGGGGATGTAATGCCCGGATGGGGGAGGGGATGTTTCAGTTCTCTAGTATTACTTCTCGGAATTCCTCTTCCAAGAAACTACAATATTTCCCACTACCACCTACTTTTATGTCTGTATCCACTTCCTATGGGATGTGACTCCTATCACCATCCCATTTCCTAGCTTCCTGTGCAAGAACCAGGACTAGTAGAGTGGACTCAAGGAAGAAAGGGTCAATCTTCAATCCCCATCACAAGGTTTTCAAACCTATTTACAAAGCCTTCAAACCTTCAACAAATATACATCCACCTGAAAATCATATTTCATTCACTCATAAGATTAACATTAGATGTAAAAATATATGATACATGATATAATGATATTTTTCAACAAAGATATTTTCTTCACATTCCAACAAACACATGGTTAACAACAAACATATATATATATATACACACACACACACACACATTGTTCAACAAGATACATAAAATACATCTCCAAAATACAAGATACATGAAATAAATTCTAATTAATCACATGAGATACATCAAAGGTACATGAATCAAAACACTTGAAATACATCTACCAGAAACAAATTCTAATCAATTTCAATCATATGAAATGCATAAGGTATATATATATTCAATGAGAGACATGGAATGCATTATGCATATACTCTATCAACAAGACACATGAAATGCATTAAAATGTGTTCCATTTAGTCAACCACATGAAATGCATAAAGTATATCAATTATCAATTTCATGAAGTGCATCAAGTATATCGACCAATACCATGCATATAGTTTAACAATAGATACATGAAATATTATCTAGATACTTTTACAACAAGGATGCATGAAATATCACTACAAAGATGCATGAAATTTCACTAAGATACTTTCCAACAAGATGCATGGAATATCACTATGATATTTTACAAATATGTTTTTCAACAAAGATATAAAGATACCACAAGGATAACTCTTCATCAAAGATAACTTTCTTACTATTCACCAAACATACACAACATTATTATACTACATATAAACTAGATACATACATTACATATACTAATACACATCCCCATACCCCATCTTTAACAATCGATATCAACCATAATATCTCAACCATAGCCATCCAAACAATAATCCATAATACCTCAACTATCTAAACATCAATCCACTCATCCATAAAACATCAATCATCTATCAATCATTCATCAATCAATGTCAACCATACACATATCAATCATATATCGATCATACTTCAATCAACAATCTCAACCAATGACAACTATACATATATCAATCATAATTACAATCAATTGTAAAAACATCATCCATTGTACATCAACCATGGAAATCAATAACTTTATTATCCATCAAATTGACACTTCTCCATCCATGACAATATTGAATTGTTGTTCACACAAAAGGACACTATGGATGGAAGAGCCTGGATTTTCTATATATGTATGTGGCCCTATTCATTCCCTATTTTTCCAGTTTACCTCTTTTTTATGTGTTGGGTTTAGGACATAAACGATATTGGAGACTTGTCAACTAGCAAGTTACCTGCTTTAGGTCCCTTTACCACTTGCGTGTTTCCCTAAAAGTTGCACTCGCAGTTTTCCTTAAGAATTCTAGTGCTTAACTCGTGAATGGTGCATTCTTCACCCACGTGTTCCTCAAAAATCATGAAAAATAAGAAATAAATTCGAAATATAGGCAGTTGAAGTTGGTTTCCTAACTTCCATACCTATCCTAACTAATCCTCTCTTGAAACTACTCTCCCAAATTTGTCATAAATACAAAGGGAAGTCCATGAGAGAGGGGGAACACTCATTTTGGAAAGTCATGCTGGAGGAATTTTGGTAAAAGGGAGGAGTAAAAGAATCCATATCAGGTTTCAAGAGGTGCTTGTGCAGATAAAGGTGAAATGTATTTTTTTGCCATTATTGTAATCAATAAAGTGATCTTTCCTTTCCCATATTGCTATCAACTTGATGCATGAATTGGATATTTGAAAGTGTTTGATATATTTAATGTCTATGCGCTTTCAATTTAATCATTTATCCATCTGTAATCAAAATATTTGAGGAGGGTTATGTTTGCATTGCTGGTTTCGGAATAAGATTTGTGGAGTAAATCTTGAGGATTGAAGAGCTTGGACGTTGATATAAGGTACTAAGTGCTCAACTTTCAAACCCTTGTTTATTTCATAAAGAATATCATGTATCTTGTCTGCAAATTTCCTTGATTTCTACTTGAATATGACAGTATGTTGGTGACCTCTACTTACCCCAATCATTAGGTACTTTTTATGTACAACAAACACCATAACAACCATATCTAATCTACATCAATACTAATACATACATCAATAACAATACCATACATCCATTCATACATCATCCATACAAACATATATCAATAACATAGAAACTACATCATTGATACCCATACATTCATATGTACATCAACGACCCCATCATCAATGCCAATACATATAAGTACTATATGTATTATACAAGCCATAATACAACATCACATATATAAGTTCTACCTATACACTACATTATCATATAATATATACATAAATCATCACACATTACTTTCATATTATACATTTCACCACTACTACAACTAACATATATTATATATAATGCATTTGCTATTTATCCTTGTAAACCACCATACACATCATATACATATCATAACTACATTATATCTCTATCTCTCTCTCTATTAATATATATATATATACCATAACATTATTTCACACACATCACATTAACATACTTAACCATTACTATACTATATGCTATACTACATATACCGTAATACATACTATAATACATGTATCTTACTGAACCTTCCAAACTTAAAGGTTTGAGACATTTCTCGACAACCCTTCTTCGAGCTATATAGAATCTGTGCAATTTCCAATTCCACCTCTAATCTCTATAGATTCCTTTTCTCTGTACTTAATGAGTCCTATTATTCACTGCTATGATTAGAATTCAAGATTGCAATTCAATAACCACATTACATGCTTATTCATTAACTAGCATAACTAACATGTTTTGTCTTCTTTCATACCATTTTCATCTCAGATACCATTGCATAAAGCTCTTTAGAGATAATCATTAACTACATAATGAAAGCACAATCCAAACAAATTGAGCAAGGGTAGAAGGTGATTCTAGTCAATACAGGGATTCCACACTAAGCACACTTCATATTGAATTGTTAGGAACTGGTTTCATCTCATTGTATTTATGTATTACATTTAGGAATAATTTGAAAACTCGGTTTGGAAAACCACTAATACATTATGACACTAGGTTTTTTGGAACCAAAATCTGACGGCCAAAAGGTCGGATTTGCTACATCCTGTGGTCGACTATCCGACAACCTCCATGTTTTTTTAACATCGGTCCAAATTTGGCTGCAATCCGATGTCTTGGAGGTTGTCGAATATTCGACGCCTACAGATCATCGCATATCTGACTACTTGGCAGTCATATCTCCGACTTGTGTCATTTCACATGACATTGGAACTCCCACTCCACTTTCAAATGGAACTGACTGTAGTTCGACGTCAGATGCCGTCGGAGCTATGGCAAAGACATCGGATTTCTTTGAGGTGGTATTCGGATATCCGACGCCTCTTACAAATGGAACTGGCTGAATCCGACTTCAGATGCCATCGGAGCTATGGCAAAGACATTGGTTTTCTTCGATGTGGTGGTTGGATATCCGACACCTCTTACAAATGGAGCTGGCTGAATCCAACCTCAGATGTTGTCGGAGCTATGGAAGAGACGTTGGTTGTCTTTAGTGTGGTGGTCGGATATCCGATGCCTCTTACAAATGGAACTGATTGGATCCGACGTCAGATGCCGTCGGAGCTATGGTAGATATGTCGGTGTCTTTAGTGTGATGGTCGGATATCCGACGCCTCTTACAAATGGAACTGACTGGATCCGAGGTCAGATGTCGTCAGATCTATGGAAAAGACGTCGGTTTTCCTTAGTGTGGTTGTCGGTTATCCGACTACATTATGAAATTAAAAAAAAAACATTATTATTTGGAAGGTGATGCCCTCGAGGAAGTTCATATGATAGAGGGAATAGTTGAATCAAATGAAATAAAAGCAACTTCATGTTTGTAGGATTTTCTTTTATGAATTTACTAGATACAATTGACAAGTATGAGTTCAAGAAATATGGCATAATGAAGAATGCTGAAGGAGATAGTGGACAAACTTGGGATTTCTAGAAGTTATCGATGCAAGGAAGACATTGTCAAATTGAATATTACACATCTCTAAGTGCTCAGCATGCTATAACAAAATTGGAGAAGGTCAAATCAGTATTCGGTAAGGATAAAGTGGACATGCTTGGGCTTGATACTCTTGGCAAAAGGATGCTTCAGTGAAGTAATGTACTGTATATTGTTGAAGATAATATCCTTTCAGCTTGATTTGACAAGAAGTATGATTGAGAAATGATATGATTGATATAAGGGGGAGTATGGAATGATGATGCATGCTTACCTTTTATGAATTTACTAGAAAGAACCTTGTTGAAGTTTGAAAAAACCAACAGCAAAATGTTGATGAAGATGGCAAGGTACAAGGATAATTTACAAGACACAATATCAAGATCAGTCAATAGGCGGAGTAGTTGAAGCAAATGAACTTTTACTTCATGTGCTCCAACTACTACCCCTATAATATGAACTTCTACCGCCGTATCCAAGTCTTACCTTGATTTCAAGAGGCGACTGTGAAGTCGAACTATCATAATGCATCGTTTCATATATCTCTGGTTTTCTCAAAACTCTAGAATGAACTGAGGAGATTCGAACCTGCGACCTATGTCTAGTCCCAAGGCTACCACCTTCAAGCCTGACCTTATCAATCAATTCCCATTGCCATTTCCTCTCATACGAAGTCCCACAACCATTTCTCTCGACACCCACTACTCTTCATTCATTCTGCATGCATTTCACTATGCAACGGTCTTAGATTCTCACTACGTTTTCCCTCAATTAGTTTCTCAATTCAATATGACCCATGCCCATCGTCCAAGGAGTGTTTCAGCCTGGAAACGGTGACGATTCATGGTATTATGTTTCCCTTCAGCTGCAATATGGAAAACTCATAGTTCACTGCGAAGGTTTGTGTGACAAATGTGACGGTTTGGGTCATGTTGAATCGAGAAACCGAAACCATCACATTTGTCAAACAAACCTTCTTATGAGAGCTTTGAGTTTGCCATATTCCAACAGAAGGGAAACATAATACCATGAATTGTCACCATTTCCAATATGAAACTCTAGACCGCTGGAAACATTCCTCGAACGACAGGCGTGGGTCATGCTGAATCGAGAAACTAATTGAGGGAAAGCACAGTGGGAATTTGAGACTGTTGCATAGTGAAATGCATGCATAATGAATCAAGCTTGAAGGTGGTAGCCCGTCGTCTCCCACTATGAAATGCATGCATAATGAATCAAGCTGCTTGAAGGTGGTCTCCCATTGTCAGCTGCACTTTAATCTTGAAGGTGCTATCCTTGGGACTAGACATAGGTTGTAGGTTCTAATCTCCTCAGTTCAGTTCGTACCTTGTTATTTTTCCGATGCAAATTATATGTTTTCTTTAATTTCCTGTTTTCTTTAATTCCCTAGTGTAAGAGGAGCCATTATGGGCAAGTTGCAGCCCTAAAAAATGATGAACATTGACAACAAGCAGCATGTTTCTAATTGTTGTTGATGTATGCTAGATTAGTTGCAAATATCATGCTTCAGAAGCCAGGATTCAATGGTAAATAGACCATTTTGGAAGGGTTTAATGTGAGGTTAAGGATATTGATTCCAAGGAAAATAAAGAGAAGGTTAAGGATATTGATTCTAGTGCATCATTTACTTAGCCTTTGAAGTTGTGGAAACTCAAAATTGGTTATGATGAGCAACCAAACATTACAACAATCTCCAAGAAATTGTCAAAATTTAGATGACATGCGAGTGGGTTGTAGAAAGCCAACATCGTAGCCATTCATTGAGCTCATCTCTGTTTCAAGAATAATTTAATAATATCTACTGAACAAGGCCAACCATGTGAAGGTGGAAGCTCTTATGGCCCCTCCCCCCTCACATCACTCTCAACTCCCCATACCCAATGCATGTACCTGAAAAAAAAATACATGCAAATTCATCCATATTTCATCATGAACTTTCATTTATCATTCATTCAATAAAGGCTAACATTCATTAAATCATTGTTTCATTCAGTCAACACATTCATACAATAAAAGATAACACTCAATAAACCATTCATTCATTCAGTCAAAACATTCATTCAATAAAAATTGACATTCAATAAAGGTAACAGTTTACTACACTCAGTCATTAAACCATTAAACCATTCATTAAACAATTCATTCATTCATTAGTCAAAAAATCATGGATGATATATTGTTATAAAAAATAATTAGATGACATTTTTACAGTCACTTCTTTTTAATTTTTCTTCTCTTTAGTGGTAAATAATCTCTAAGAGGAGCATCTACATCTGGACTTTCTCTTCCAATTCTTTGTTCTTCATCAGGCACTTGTGGTGATGTCTGCATCCTAGAGTGCTGATCTAGACATGGATTTTGCGGCAAGGGGTTCGGATTTGCTGCAACAATGTGAAAATGTTACATCGTTGTATTTTTCTATTGTAATGACAAGTATTTCATTTAAAAAAACATTACAAAGGTGTTTTTTTACCTAGTGTGGCCACATCATGTAGTTCATGTTCTTGTCCAGGCTCAACCTGTATAGTTTCACCCTCTACATGCTCTGTAGTTGAAATATGGTGAACTACAATTAATGTTCACCATTTGCAATGCTATACATAAAATTGTACCATATGAATAAATTCATTACCAGGATTCGAAGCATGATCTTTGATTTGTTGTTGTCCCTCCTCGACATTAGGGGGATCATTGCTTTCCTGCTCAAAATAGAGTCAATATTTTTTGTCAAGTATTTATAACGAATAAATTGCACAAGCGGTTAATCTCCAATAAAGTATATAGATTCTATTTACCTATGCACCGGATGGATTGGTACCAGAAGACTATGTTTTTCCAGACAAGCTTTTTCGGCGTTCAACAACAGCTCCAAACCCTTGCTTGAAGCCAAGCTTCATGTCTTCCTCAGTGGCCTGTTCATTGAATCGTTCAACCTGCATATTTTCATAATGTCGTTAATTAACATTTTTCGGTGCAATAAAACGAAAAATAATTTGCAATTTATTACTTGTATGTATTATTGGTTTTTTGAAACTTACAAATCGTGCCGCAAAATTGGAATAACCACCAGGCCCAAGCTTGTGCTGACTTATTTTTTCAAGTCTTGCCTTTGTGGCCTTTGATGTGTCTGGCAGCCTATGCAAGTGTTGAAATACATTAGATGTTCCAAGTTCGATATAGAAATATTCAATAATAATAAGGTTTTGAATTACATTGCGAAAAGTATTGCATACCTCCCTGTGCCTGGTGTTATCTTTCCTTTTCTTCTCTGAGCCCTCTCCCTTCCATCCTCCACTAGAGCTCTCCACTCCATTGGTGGAATCATTGGAGGGCGCTCATACCTAGGTTTTTTTTCCAGGTGGGTCCTATATTGGTCTCGAACAACCTTCACATGTTGTCCAACCTTTTTCATGACCTCAACTTTATTGAAGGTCTTGTCGCCGGACAGGCCAACCAACCGATTAGTGAGTTCATCTTTTAAACATTTTGGTTTTTTATCCCACCTTTCTCGGATGGTGGGCCTGAAGATCTCCAAGCACGTGTCATTCATTTGTTTATAGAAAACATCATTTCCTACAAAACGATCATGCCATGATCATAATTAGTTGAAAGAAAATGTTTTATCGGTATATTACAATGAAGTTATAAACACTAACTTGATCAACGTATATTAATTACCTAGGACCTTATCGATCTTTATTGGGATGAGATCTACGTCAACCAAAAATGTTACCTCCATTGTTCCCGTGCTAGTGACACGGGAAGATCCTGGAAATGCAGCTAGGTTGATATCAATATTACCAGGATTCTTGGTGTCGACCCCTTCTTCTGGAGGATCCAGTGTGCGTCGGTCACTAGTGGTCGGTGCACTCATAGTTGGGGTCCGTGGTGTGTCAGAACGTGTTGTCGATTGTTCAGTCGACAACAATGGAAAAGGAGTCGATGCACATGGAGTCGTTTGCTCATGATGCCACGTCTCTCCACGAGCCTCGCTGGGGCCAACATCACCTCCACCACTATTGTGTGTTCTCCGATAATTTTGTAAATACAAACCATGCCTTACACGTTCAGTACTATCATATAAAAGAGAAAATTATAAAGTCATAAATGAATTATTTTATGAATCAAGATTCCTCAACTTACTTCCAAGGATTCAGATTTCCATTCCAACAATTGAATCCTTGCCAGGTTCTGGCTTGTCTACGGAAACTTGATTAGTAGAGAAACAAGTTCCGCACTATATTTTTCCAACAATTTGTCTATCATCTTAAATGGGTTTGTGGCTTCACCTACTACGTGGGAATATTTAATGATCTCAACCACTTCAGGATCTACTGAACATTCTTCTAATTCTGTTTCATACAACGATTCACTAGGCTGCAACAAAAATATATAAAACACTATTGAGTTATATCATGATAGATTCCTAAAATTATATTAACAAAACATATCTATGATCATGATAGATTCCTAAAATTACAACTAGGTTTACTTGGTGCCTGGACGATGGTGTTGTCTGATCCATAGGTGTGGACTTGCCCCGATCATCGGGCCCTTGCAAAAAAGAATTAGAAAACATTATCACAACGAAACCAGTATACACACGAAAAATACATAACAAAATAAACATTATGCTACGTATTATATTGGTACAATTCCAATGGATTATACCTGCAACGTGGAGGATCATGACCCACTCCTCGGATTGATGCTCATAGGTGACTTGACCCAATCTGCTAATATCTAGGAGCTGCCCCTTACAGATACCTAAATAAAAAACATAGTGAAAGTGATCACCTAAACGAATCCAAAACTAATCATGAGAAAACACATCAATTAAAAACTATTATTAAGTATTATATTTTTACTATTACAAAGAATACGTATACCTATTGCGTTGAGGGTACTGTGACCCTTGTAGAACCGGACTGCATCAAAAACATAGATAAAATTGCGTAAACGAAATAATTAGATAACATTATAGGAACGAAACCAATATACTAATAATGAAAAAACAAAGGAAGAAAAACTATTTTTTCTTATTATATTTGCGCTATTACAAAGATGTATACCTGATCCCTCGAGAAAGATGTACTCCTCCGACCATCTGCTGGCGGGTTTTTATCCCGATCACTAGCCTGCGAAGTAAATATGGAAAATTTAAACGAAATAAACTAACAAAAAATACTTAATATGTTAAATTCATTAATAAAAGGTTGGGTAAATTGTTATATGTACCACTCCCATAGTAACCTTTTTTGTATCTACTCGGTTCAAATTGTAATTAATAAGCAACTCTTCCCCTGCAGATATTGATTTAATGGCAACTACAAAAACACGGTTTCCTTCACGCCCCTCAAATTCGCAGTTTGGTTGCTTAATTGTAGACCCTGGTTGTGTATTGTTTATAAACCCCGCAATATTCCTTGTGGCCTTTGGCCTTCCATCCATGTACAACGTTGCTCCTTTATTTTGATTTTTGTCTTTCAACTGTAAATAGTTTGTTGACAATCCATAGCTACGCATACTTTTTGTAAATTGGACCAGGCGCATCCAATCTGTGTAGTTGTAACAGGGTCCAACATACTCCATCAATTCTGTACATGTGTTGTAAGGGACCCTTATGCCATCCATGTTGAACAACCAGAAACCATGTATTGACGACAGTGCTATTCGATATATCCTCTCGTTCACACAAAAATCTGTGTTCAGTTGAGGTAGATACTTGGGTAACCATTGTTTCACTAAATTTTTGTAGCTCAAGGGCACCTCGAGGTCATCTTTTGTCTCATCACCATAAGAACATGACCCCCCTCGACCGTGAAAAAATTCATTGCTTTTATCGAATTTTCTTCTGGTCTTTTGACATCTAGTTTATACAATTCTTCTAGATCTACTGGATGTCTCACTTTCCTCTCGCCTTCCTAAACTCCCCTTGCTCGAGGAAGACAGATCTGACAAATACCTGTTTGGTTCTACCTGCACCATGGGAAAAAAGTTTATATAGATCACAAGGCATAATGTCTCTTAAAAGGTGACGTGTAGCGCCTTTTATAATGTTACTTGATCCTCATTCCCTTTCTCAACATGTAGGCATTCAAGCAATGAGGAAGACGATCACTTTATCTTTCTTATGAGTACAAATTCACGCAATTATGAGCTTTCTTTTATTGCTCCTTTGTGTCTTGACTCCCATATCAAACCATCCAACTATAAGCTTTGTCGTCATAGCCCTAAAGTCTCTCTCATCCCATCAGTTTGGGTTCATCAACTCAGTAATTGAAGTCCAGTCACATTTAATAAGATATTTATATTCATCAATAATAATATAAAATAAAAATCACTAACCATTGTGGAAAACGTCTAAAAGTTTTTACGACTTTCAAAAGTAAGATCTTTTAGGTAGTTAATAAGTGTTCAAAAATCTTCACAAACAATATTTTGTATAATGTTGTGGAACTTGTATAATCTTATTCAAGCATGGTCTTCTTAGATGACTACAAGTAATTGAATCAAGCAAAAACGGAACTGTAAACATGTAAGCTATTTTGAAAAATGGTAGCTTTCAATCATACTTCCAACTAATGCTGCCTTTGGACAATTACTTGTAATATTGACTTAGGGTATTTAATTCATAACATAGATTTTCAATCATATTGACATAGAGAAAAGTAGGGCTTTCTTTATATTATCATGACATAGTTACAAATAATTTCTTTTCAATCTTTATGACAATTTGAATGGACAGGCCCTACTCATAGCCAAATACTTTTGAGATATTTGCAACTCATCGGAGTATGGGGGACCATATAATTCTAGAAAGACATTGGATTCAGTATCCCATGCCTTTGAATAAACATACCTCAGGACCACGCATCTATTCTGATGCATGTGGATGTCTATGTGGGTTTTGACAAGCCACTATTGTTGGTTTTTAATGTAGTACCCAAGAATTTGAGCCTCAGTAAGCTTTGTCTGCAAAATATTTTTGACCTGTTCGAGAGATTCTCCAACTTTCCCTTTCAGATTATAAATAACAGATGGTTCTAATGCTGTCAGGTTGATGCCGAATGACCACCACCAATCTCTAATCCAATCAGGGACGTAGAATGTAGGATCCTCATAGATTTGTTGCATTTGAAGTCCAAACTTTAGCATGGTATAATATGTTCTATCTGTATTTTCTTTTCTCAAGAATTTCCACCATAATTTTTTATATTTTTCATAAGTGTGTGTAGTACTTGGAAACCAGAGACTAGCATCTTGATGTGGCCATGCTTCCAAAGAACGTATCCGGTTAATATAGTAGTATTGTTGGTCTAGTTGTAGCCCACGGTGAGGTGTAGAGCCCTCCGTCGAGAGTAAGTTAAGATCTTGGTAGAGGTGTGTTAACCAATTGCTTGCATCAGCTTCTTTTCTCAGGGAGTTGTTGTAAATCATCTCTGGTACAATACTGCATCCCATAGGCATTCTTCTGAGTTCTGGCACTAGTCTAATAAAAGCATCATATCCCTATAAGTTATCATCTAACATTTCAACATGTCTCAACTCCCACCTAGGTTTCCAGTCTTGAATATAATCCAACCAACTCATATTATCATTGATAGTATAGATATGATTTTTTCATCCGGTCCAAGCAGAGATTTTCATGTTTACTTGTGGGTTATGGGTCCACTGGATTCCGCTTTGACCTTCTATGCTTGCTTGCCTCGTGCTCGCTTGCACCAGGATCGCTTGTTTCAGGCTCGCTTGCTTCAGGATCGCTTCTTAAAAATTAACAACACACTTCTGTGTCAAATATTCTCTTGTTAAAAAGGCAGGAATGCTTTTTGCTTTACCAGAAATGTGCTCATGAATAGTACAATTATAACATCAAAACAATGCTTGCCATCTTGCAAACTTTCCTTTTTCCATTGCAAATTTTATTGTGTTGTTTGGCACAAATGGAAGACTGGAGCAATCTATTCTTATGATAAAGCCATGGTTCAACAAATAAAGTCATAGTTCTACTCAGTTTTCTGTCAGGACACTTATTCTCCAAGATAATTTTCCTCACAAGTTCAATCAAGGAGTTCCACCACTCTTAAAATACTTTACCAACAAATATAATTTGATTACCAACAATTTTGTCTGACAAGACAAGTCTTAACTACTTAATTCAAATTATTTACCAATATTTGATTACCAACAATTTGATTACTTAAGTCTTATAACCATCACATATTTGATTACCTGGGTGTAGACATTTCCTGTAATATACTCATAAGAGTTGCTTTCATAAATGACTGTGCCTCTTAGAGGCCAGCCAACTCTAGGAACCAAGTGACCCTATTATAGGGTTAGTACAAACCAGAGAGAGAGAGATGACTAGGCTATAGTACGGTCAATCAAAGAAAGTGAATGACAATCAAAAGGCTCAGTACAATCACAATAAATATGAGCTGACAACCAACAGACTGATGCCAAAGAGACTCACAACCTCCAGTAAGGTACAAGGACCAACCAAAGGGTAAAAAAACCAACCAGTAAGGTACAAGTAAAAAAGAAAAGAGTGGGTATAAATTAGACTCATAGCCCCTGGGACTAAGGGGGTGTACTACCTCAAATGTGGACAAACTACGTCCATAGTCATACCCACAAGACCAAAAACATAAAAGTCGGTACAAATCAAAAGATAACTCAATATTAGTAAAAGACCCAAAAGGTGAGAGGCAAGGTACCACAAAAAAATGAAAGGACCAAAATTAAAGGACAATCTACCACAAGACCAATAAACAACAGGGTGTAAGGACCAAAAGTAAATCAACCATTGTGGGGAATGTACAAATAAGGTCAAATTTATATTGCAATAGCTCCTTGTAACTACCTGTTATTTGACATGCCAAAGAGATGGAAAGTCAAATAATGTCAAATATATGCAATAGCTCCTTGTAACTACCTCTTATATGCAATAGCTCCTTGTAACCACCACTTATATGCAATAGCTCCTTGTAACTACCTCTTGTAAATCAAATAGGACCACCCAAAGGTATGATAGCAAGCAACCTTCCTAACTAAGGTCTGGAGGGTGGTACGAAGTGGGTATAAAGACTCATAACAACTTGGACAAAGGGGGTGTACCTCAAATGTGGACAAACTACTGTAGTACCCACAAGACCAAAAACATAAAAGGTGGTACAAATCAAAAGATATACCAAGATGAGTAAAATACCCAAAAGGTAAAAGGAAAGGTACCACACAAATATTATCGACAAAATGGAAGGACCATAGGACAATCAACCATGGTGGGGTACAACAAATCATCTCTCTCTCAAATGTACCTTTGTTCCATATAACCTGAAAGACCATCATCACAGTAAACGAAAAGGTCTAAACGGATGATGTGATCATGTGGTCCTCTAGACTACTCCTAAGGTCGAGCGTTAGTGGCTCCATCAAGGGGTGTTCAGTCCCTTGAGAAGACCATCTAACTCAACCATATCGAATACCTAGGAGAAGAGGACATCACACATCATCAGATAATTGGTAACTGACCGTGTAAGAACTCAAAAACCCTAAAGAAACCGAGCGTGTAGAAGGGGAGCTAGGAAAAGACAAGGCTCGCAGGCCAAAAAAACAAACTCAAAAAACTGTACTGGGACCGGTGTCACAATAAGAGAGCTGAAACAAAAGTGGCAAGAATGCCAACAAGTAGCACTAAAAAGAAAAAGACCCTCTAAAAAGGTGAAATAGCAAGCAAAACCTCCTAACTAAGAGCTGGAGACCTCAACAAGTTGTATCCTTCGCAAGGTGATGAAATCCAAGTCAAACAATACAAAATGAGAGACCAATAATGGAAGGATATCCCTTTACCAAAAGGGAGCCGGGGTAAAGAGCCCTAGAAGAAAAGTTACTAAGCTACCTTGTTCATGGCACATTGGAGAAGGATATTGGCACTTCTGCCTTATCACCCTTGTATCACTAGTATGGTGGCTGGAAAATACAAGGAAGAAAATGGATCGATATGCCTTAGGAGCTAAGTGGAGTGAGGTATTCCACAAAGTCCATCTGGAACCAATCCTCGTGGCTTACTCCCAAAACGACGGGATGCCCTCTCCACAAACTGGTCAATGACCGTGTCAATAAATACTAGAGGATTTTAGTACCCTAGAGGACAATAACTATGTCTTAGATGAAAATGACAAGGGGAATTATTTGGATGCTTATCCCTGGTGTCCTACCTAACTACCAAATTATTTTTATCCTCAAGCGAGGTTAAATTGTGTTGAGTTAACGAGTTAAATTTTAATGGTTGTATTACTCAGTCAGGTGATGGAAGTGCAACTCGTGGTGTGATGACTGAATCAAACCATGCAAATGCATATGAATAAAATAAGCCTTTCCTTTCAATGAATGCTAGCTAAGGTAAGGAGAGATTTCTTTCAAACTATAACTACTCTTTCAAATTAAATGAATGCAACAAGTGTTCAAGTTCATTCATGAGACCTCAAGGAGAGCTTCAGATATACTCAAGTCATGCAAATGAATTCATCACATAAAACAAAGTGATAATAAATATAAGGAATTGTATATATCCATGTTCATAATTCTTTAGGCACACTTATAACATTCTTCAATCATTCATCACAAAAACACAGTGATAGTAGAAACAATAAACTGCATATAAATGTTCATGAGCTTAATAAAAAAATAGTAACCACAAATGGGGAATATCATGATGCTAATAGTTTTATATGATCTATCTCACATGGTTCTATTTCATAATGGGATGGGGCCAATTAATCTTACTTTCAAAACTCATATGGTGGCATCATGAAAGAAAAACATTATGGGGGCTCCAACCTACAAGGTTATTTGACTTTACATTAAGGATGGATTTGTAGTCCTTTTGATCCCAACCACTGATATTATCAATTACGAGCTAGTACCTTAGGAGTGAATCCATACCTTATGAAATTTCAACCCACCAAGTGCTCAAAGTAGCCAAAAGATGCCCACATTAGCCTCCTCCAAAGGCTTCCGTCAAGATTACTTGTTCAAGAAGCAAGGTCCTCAAAGGGGGTTTGCACCCATCAAGATTGTCCACTTTGGAAAATGAAGCAACCATCCATGTCCACATAATAACCAATAAAAGTCTTCACATGTGGAAACAAATGTTGAAATTTTTCCCAAACTAGAGGGATGTTAAGTATGAAATAGTATGCCACACCTAAGAGCTAAGTAAGACTTGGAGCCCTACAACTCCTCTTCCTCCAAGCAACCATAAAATACATCTAATTACATCATTCATTATGCAGGACAAAATTGTGAACTTAAAGAACAGTCATTTACTAGTACTAATTACAATGTGACTCAATCCGAGGAGTGTTGCCAACGGTCTTGAGTTTCAGCATGGCAACGGTGACGACTAGCGTGGGTCACCATTTCCAAGCTGAAACTTAAGACCGCTGGCAACACAACTGTAGGCCAACTTTATTTGATATCCAAATTAACTATTAGATGGTTTTAGATAATTTTGCACCAATTTCAAATGGAAATAAAAATTTATAGGGTTTTGGTGAGTTCTGGGCACCTTGCAGCTGCATAGGAAACCCTAAAAGAACGTTGGGCATATTTTAGGGGGTCATCTTTTCAAATGTTGGACATATTTCAGCCATTGAATAAGTATTGGCAATCATAACTATGAATTTTAGGCCACAAACCTCAGTTATCCCTTGCAACAAGTTATTGGAAGCGGATCTATGGAACTATGGAACAATCAACACCTGATAAATAAGTGAATCCTTTTTCCTTTCTGCTAGTTTTTTGATAGCTAAAAATAGGGTTAGGTTTAGAGTTTTGAAATCCTCTTAGAACCTATATTATTCTTATAGAAGTAGAAGGTCATATTCTAATTATGGTGAGTTGACATGATGATACACTATGGCCTTTTATAGTTCTCTACAATATGCTTTTGTCTCTCTTCTATATTAGTATCACCTCCACACTTCTACTCATACTATGGATGACCAACACCTAATGGAAAAGTGAATTGTTTTCCCTTATTTTGCTAGGTTTTTTATAGCTATAGTTAGGGTTAGATTTAGAGTTTTGAAATTCTTTTGGAAACTCTATGATACTTTTAGAAGTAGAAGTCCATATCAGAATTATGGTGAGCTGACATGATTTCCACTTTTACCTACCGAATATTTTGACCATTACCTTGTTGGGGCCATAAATTTTGTATATGAACTTTGTTTTGTGAAAATATTTCACTATTGGAAAGCTATTGACTCATAGAATGCAAAAATAGGCATACAACCTAGGTCCTCGATACTAGGTCCGCCGAAATTCTACGTCTTTGTCCCACAAACAAAGGAATTACCATTTTAGTTTGTCAATGTAGTTGACCCAAATTGGTCAGACTGGAAGGGATTCATGGCAGTTGGAGAATGTACACTCTCACCTCATATTATCTCGTTGTATTTTGGGTTATTCATGCTTTCTAACCACATATGGGAATCCTTAGATAACCTATAAGCAAATTGTGAACCCTAAAGATAAAAAACATTGCCAAAATGCAATAAATGCTTATTGTAATTTGAAATATCAGACTTGTAAGATGCATTAAAACACACTAAGCAAGCATCCAAAACACAGATTTACACCTAAGGAAATGTAAAAACATTAATGTCGAAATTATGGTCAAAGTGAATTGTTTTCCCTTTTTTGCTACGGTTTTTATTAGCAAGAATTGGGGTTAGATTGAGTGTTTTGAAATACTATTGGAAACTCTATGATGCTTCTAGAAGTAGAAGTCCGTATCAGAATTATGGTGAGTTGACATGGTTTCCATTACCTTGTTGGTGCCATAAATTTTGTATATGAACTCTGGTTTGTGAAAACCAACCACTGTTAGAAATCTAATGACCAATAGAATGAAAAAAAAAGGCATACAACCTAGGTCCTCGATACTAGGTCCACCAAAATTCTACCTCTTTGCCCCTTAAGCAGAGGATTTACCGTTTTGGTATGTCAATGTAGTTGACCCAAATTAGTCAAACTAGAAGGGCTTCAAGAGAGTTGGATAATGTACATTGTCACCTCATATTATCTTGTTGTACTTTGCATTAGTGATTGCTAACCGCATGGGGGAATCCTTATACAAAGTGTGAATGCTAAAGATAAAAAAAACATCCAAACTGCAATAAATACTTATTGTAATTTGAAATATTAGACTTGTAATATGCATTAAAACACACCAAGCAAGCATCCAAAACAAAGATTTACACCTAAGGACAGATTGTTGCCTTGGGAAACATGTAAATCTGTTGTTAGACCACAAATGTAAAAACACTTCTAAAGAACCAAAAATAGGTGGTGTTCAAACACTTCTAAAGTACCAAAAATAGTAGTACATAACTCCTATTAAGTCATGAAATCTTCTCAACTGTATATCTCTATCTCTTGGTTAAAATAGCAGTAAAATAGAGTATAAATCGCACTCCAACCATAAACCTACAGAAATGGCAAGTACCCATAATGTAAGGTTGGAACAAAGCTATGGAACAAATTAAGTACCCATATGGCCAAGGTACTCATGAATCATTGATGCTGAATTATGGATTCCAATGCAGAGTTCATCTTGTATAATGTTTACAAACCATCAATGTCGAATAGTGAACTCTGTAACGTAACATTAATCTCACCTCGAATAATTTGCACGAATATATGTTGGAAAGTAACATTCGGATTTATGAAGGAAAATTTGGTGTTAACATTGGCTCCATCTAGGGGATAGTATCCCCTGTCATGATGTTGTGAATCTTAGAACTCTAAATGAAGAAAAGATGTAAAATAGGACCATAAGAAATCCATGCTACAAGCTTCAAAGAGATGTTGAATGGAAGCTATACATGCTCAAATCATTTACAACCAAAATTGCCTATCAATGAGAATGAATGAATTGAAGTTGGGCACTGAAAGGAATCAATTAGTCATGGACCACAATCCTACAATGGTATGCAGGTTTTCATTTCTTCCTTATGTACTGGTACCCATGACACTTAATGACTTGCAAACCCTAAGATGTGACGACCATTGAAGATGATGGCACTTGGACTGTTGCTACATTCTTGGATGACGATGCGGAGGACACCCCTATTCTTGAGGACATGAGGTTTATCTTTAAAGGAGTCATGGGTTAAACACAAAATAAAAACAAAAATAAAAAATAACAAACCTAACCTACAAGTCTTCCCTAATTCAAGAATATGGGTATTGGATGACAAGATATGGCGAGGAGGACATGGCATTGAAGCCAACACATGGAAGATATTTTTTGTAGTTAAAGTCAATACACAAATGAACTAGAATATGAAGTTGCATGACGTGATGCATTTGAGTTGATGTTTGGACACCCATACTTATAGGGAAAAGGGTTGCAACCTTCTACAATAAAAACAACAAATTTTTCTTGCTTAAATGTGATAAGGCCTACCTCATCAAAGAACAAACATGGAGAGGAAGAACACATTTGGTAGAAATGGAACAAGAGAAAACTAGTAACTCAAAGGGGCATATAAGAAGTAGCTAAACTATAGGACTAATGGAATGTTGAACTTGAAAAAAAAAAGTGGAGACTCTGTACTTCAATCTCCTCCATAGATCATATTTTAGAGGCCTTCCCAATGGGAAGGTTGCACCCAAAAGTGATTCGAGACAAATTTGAGTGGCATAGAAATTAAGTCAAAGTAAAAAATAATAAACGGGGACGAGAAGCATAATAGATTGCATGGGAAATGACAAAGAGGTGAGGGTGATTGTTAACATCTTGGTCAAACACCCAACTTGGATACGCTGTAAAAAACCTAAAAATTTCCTGTAGATTAGACTGCAAAAAACCTAGAGGGCCATGATACGCTGTAATTCTCTATAAACGTTGATAATAATAGACTGAGCATCGCCATTCACACTTGCTTTCCCCAAATTGGGTTATAAGGCCGTAAATCGTAGTCTCACATGGTTGATATCAATGTGCATTTTTTTAGTTATGCGATTATTCTTTGTTGTTTTGGTCTGAATGTTAGCATATAACTCTCACTAAATTTGTTTATTGTGTTTCCAATGAAAATTTTGTTTTCCTTACTATCAAACCAATAACTACTACCCTGCTAGCACCTAAATGAGAAATGCCTTACTCTGTGAGAGCTTCGTAGGTCATGGTTAGTGTGTGTCCCTATAGTTGTTCTGACAGGCCCACACATGGGATAAAAGGAAAGGGGTTTGGCCCAACAGGGCATGTTTGTGCTCCACAAGACATTGTTTCACACCCAAATGAAAAATGTGCTACTCAATCCATAGATAATTTCATTTATTAAAAATTCAAACGCAGATGAAAGAATAACAAGGGTTTGCTAGTTTAGAAGCAACAAACCTTGGTCATTGTGCTCCTCCCCTGCTCGCAGCTGAATGAGAAATTCCCTACTTGCTCTTTACTCGCGCCCAAATAAAAAATGCGCTACTCAATCTCAGTCTTGGTATTGGTCTTGTAGCTGCTCACATTAACGCGGTCTCACTGTTGGAATAAACGAGAAATTCCGGCCTACTCGCTTTCTACTCACGCCCAAATTAAAAAATTGCTACTCAATCTCAGTCTTGGCCATATTGGTTCTGTAGCTGGTCACATGAACGCAGTCTATATCTTTTTCACATAATGAAATATTGGATATGCTGGTGTTGGACTGATCTTTGTCTCGATTTCGGGTAGTGATCTCCCTCTTCGTCTTTGCCTATTATCGATGGTAATCTCACATGAATATAGAGGTCACCAATATATAGTGTGCTAATTTGGAGTTGTACATCACCAATTCACTAGTCGAAAGGTATTTGTTATGATTAGTGAAAGGTTTACATAATTTTTCTATTCTTAGAGGTTTTCCCTTGCTAGTGACCTAACCCTTTTTTACACTTTCAAAATATGATGATGATAAGGAATATTTAGTTTATTAGGAATTTTTGGATTGTTAGAGCCTTACAATTCATATTTTCCAAAATGGGAATTTTAGGAGGGGACGATTATGTGTGTTCTTTAAAAGACCTACAAGGTTTGTAATAATAGTAAGGGATAAAATTACACCAAACATAGGGATTCCATCATGTCAATGATGTTCCATTACAATAAACTGTTTAGAGTATTAATGATGATGACGATGATGATGAAAATGAATACGAATACAAATACAAGTCATTACAAGTCATATGAATACGAATACAAGTCATTACAATGTTGAGATGTAATTAAAAGAAGATGGTAAAACATGCTTACTTGACAACGAGGTGAGGTAGGCTTAGTGAACATGCAATGGATTCCAATCAAAATTGGCCAATATCCTTCTCCTTTTCTCATACGATGATAGATGGTAGTGGCAAATTTGTCAGTTGGGGGAACCAAGGTTCGAAATCTTGTATTCATCAACAATTGTGCAATGTGGAAGTATCGTGTGGTTTTAAAGCTTTAAAGAAGATGATATGTGTGGTGTGTCATAGGGTAAAATTTTTATAGTTATAGTGCGTATCTATTTTAAGGTGCAATGAGGGATCTTAAGCAATTATACTATGTTAGTGATATATTGTGAGTGTACAAGTTTGCAATACATCATAGAGATAAAACTACCACAACCACTTAACTTGTGGTGGGTGAACACCGATAGGTCACAATTTAAGTGCCACAAACAAGTTATATGTTACCTGTTCTCTGCCATGAACTTCCTGTAATACATGCAAATGTACGATAAAAGTGGATTTAAATAAAATATTTTTTTTATGGATTTATTTAAAATATTACTTCTAAACCCAATATTTTAATAGTAATATTAATTCGCCCTTGAATAATAGTAATTAAGCTGCAGTAATTATGATCCATATTTGATCCATAATCATGTTCATAAAGATGACGATGTTGATGATGGAGATGATGATGACGATGACGATGACGATGACAATGATGATGATATTGACGACGTTGATGATGATGATGATGATGATGATGATGATTAAGATGATGATGATGATCATGGTGATGATGACGATGATGGCAATGATGAGGATGATGAAGATGATGAAGAAGACGATGATGATGATGGTGATGATGAAGATGATGATCATGATGAAGATGATGATCATGATGAAGATGATGATCATGATGAAGATGATGAGGATGATGATGACAAAGATGACAATGTTGATGATGATGATGATGATGACGATGACGATGACAATGATATTGACGATGTTGATGATGATGATGACGATGATGAATAAGATGATGATGATGATCATGGTGATAATGATGACGATGACGATGATGATGATATTGGCGATGTTGATGATGATGATAATGATGATGATGATGATGATTAAGATGATGATTATGATCATGGTGACGATGATGATTATGATCATGGTGACGATGATGATGATGGCGATGATGAGGATGATGAAGATGATGATGATGATGAAAATGATGAAGAAGATGATGATGACGATGGTGATGATGAAGATGATGATCATGATGAAGATGATGAGGATGATGATGATAAAGATGACGATGTTGATGATGATGATGATGATGACGATGACGATGACGATGATGATGATATTGACGATGTTGATGATGATGATGATGATGATGATGATTAAGATGATGATTATGATGATGGTGATGATGATGATGATGGTGATGATGAGGATGAGGATGACGATGAAGATGATGAAGATGATGAAGAAGACGATGATGATGATGGTGATGATGAAGACGATGATCATGATGAAGATGATGAGGATGATGATGATAAAGATGACGATGTTGATGATGACGATGATGATGACGATGACGATGACGATGACGATGATGATGATATTGATGATGTTGTTGATGATGTTGTTGATGATGATGATGATGATGATTAAGATGATGATGATGATCATGGTGATGATGATGATGATGGAGATGATGATGATTAAGATGATGATGATGATAATTGTGATTAAGATTATGATGATGATGATGATGATTATGATTAATATGATTATGATTAAGATGATTATGATGATGATGATGATGATGAAAATGATGAAGAAGACGATGATGATGATGGTGATGATGAAGATGATGATCATGATGATCATGATGAAGATGATGAGGATGATGATGATAAAGATGACGATGACGATGATATTGACGATGTTAACGATGATGATGATGATATTGACGATGTTAACGATGATGATGATGATGATGATTAAGATGATGATGATGATCATGGTGATGATGATGATGATGATGGCGAAGATGAGGATGATGAAGATTAAGATGATTATGATGATCATGGTGATGATGATGATGATGGTGATGATGATGATGACAATTGTGATTAAGATGATTGTGATGATGATGATGATTATGATTAAGATGATTATGATGACGATGATGATTATGATCATGATGATGTTTGAGTCTTGATAATTGTGCATTTCCTTACTAATCTTCTCTCTGTTTCAAGAATAATTTAATATTCTATACTAAACAGGTCCAACCACATGAAGGGGGAAGCTCTTGTGGCCACTCCCCCCCCTCACATCACTCTCAATTCCCCATAACCCGACAAAAATATCTATGTACAAAAAATTGAAATGTGTTTTTTTGACATACTCTAAAACAAGCAATGTTTCTAATTATATCATACAGGAAAATGGAAACTCACTAAGAAACAATTAATTTATTATTACTGCATACCTCGTAAACTTCAGTGGTGATCTTCATCATCTTCTTCATCTGAATCATCGTCTGTACTATCATCTGATGATCCAGATTCAACATTGTAAGGATTGGCCATATCATCCTCGTCGTCGATGTCAATTACGATCATCATGTCATCATCGATAACATCTTCATGGACATTGTCTGATACATCATCTGATTCAATAAGTTCTTCGACATCTTATTCTGGACCATGATCATCTAACTCATGTTGATCATGATCATCTTCTACGATGTCTTCTTCTTCGAGAACATCTTCATTACCTTCATCTACGTTATACTTTACCGACCTTCCCCTTGGATCGTGTCTCACAGCAAATGACCACCCTGCTCTACCTGGAACCTCAGAGTAAAATACCTGTTCACATTGGGTTGGAAGAAAATAAGGCTCCGTTCCTGGCTCAAACAAACTTGTATTTACCATGGTAAATCCATTATCATGTTCAGTTATTATTTTATTGGAATCACGTGGATTCAATCGACACCTGTACCATTTGACAACGAATAGAAATACCCTGAAGGAGTTAAAGTCACACTGAAGAATGTCTTCTAGATACCCACAGTATCGATTTTCAGAGAGTTCTGGATGTCTGTCACTTCTAGAAGAAACATTGGTCATCTCAAAGACTGCAGATATCCCATAATCAGATGTTTTCTTCGTTTCATCCAACTTTTTGGTGCGATATCTACATCCATTGCACCACATAGCCTTATGGTGTTTTACCTACAACAAGCCATACGAGAAAATATTACATAATGATCCAATATTTATTATTAACTAGTGCATGTTTATAATGCCATACAATGAAAAAAATCAGCGTGATGTACAACGACAATATTTTTTACAAAAAAATAAATAGTGTGGTTAATTAATATGCTTACCTGCTTATCTTTTAAACCTTTTGCTAAATCGATTTCCCTTTGTGTTAGATTGGTGTCTCCATTGCGATGTGCATCTTTAACCAATGAAGCCACACCTTCCCATGATATTCCATGACTAGATTGTTCACATCATTCGATCCATACCTTCATCCAATTAAGATTGTTTGTGATGTATAAATGAATTGCATCCCACTCTCGACCAACTGTTTGATGACAATAAAATTAAAATTCAATACAAATGTATAGTCAATTAAAATTAAAAATAGAATATATATGATATTATATATACATAAAAATCACCAGTCAAATGTGTTATATTACCTTTCACCTTCCTCGATCTACCTTGACCCTTCGAGTACTCCCCTTCGAAATTGTTATTGGATTCCAGATCACAAATGCGGCGTAAATTTTGCTTTGACGATAATTTAGGAAGATATTCACTAATATACAACATGTTTTGGTATAACATATATCCCTCCATCATAGAACCCTCAGCATATGCTCGTTGTTTGACCAAACCCTTCATAAATTTCAAGTGCCTCTCAACCATCCACATGGACCTTGAGTGCGCAGGTCCACACAGTTCAATCTCCTCAACTTGGTGTATGAGGTAGTGTTCCCGTGCATTGAAAAATGCCGAAGGTAGATGCTTCTGCATTTCACACATGAGACGAGGAATTTCTCTCCTCCAATACTTTATGTCTTCTTTATGGAATTCTTTAGATGACAACAATCTACAAGTGACATGAAAACCAAATTAAGAGATTCAAAGAAAAAAACATTATATTATGTAACATGAATTAGAGAATGAAAATCAAATGTAAGTTCAATGTTGAATTAAAAAAACACTAAGCGCATGGAAAAAATCACCACTTACCTCATGTATTTCCTGAGACTATATATTATTTGCTTGACATTGTTGTCGAAGTTGTCCAGGCTAGAGAGAGGTAGAACATACTGTAACAATAATATACAAATCATTTCATTTTATCAACAAATTAGAGTATAAAAACAAAAAATATACCAACCATATTGACTGGAATAGGAAAAAAAAAATTAAATCCATGCCATAATAATTACCTTCATGAAGACATGTCAATCGTGAGTCTTCACCCTCGCGAAATCACCTTTCTTTGTTATGATATTCTTCATGTTCGCACAAAATCCGGTGGGAAATTTAATTTTTTGAATGACTTCTTTACAAAATTACTTTGCTGGTCCGTTAACATCCATGGAAGTGAGTTGATATTAATTTTCTCTCTGTTTCTATGAAATTGAATGAAATCTTTCATTGCATGGTTGCTATCTTGAATGTCTTTGCAAATTTTGACAATTTTTTCTTTGTCACTCCTTCCATCCAATATTCGCCATAATGTTTCGGTTACATTCTTTCCGATATGCATTGTATCAAATATATGAGCAATTTGTAGGTGCTCATAGTAGGGAAACCTACTAAATTGTCTAGGATAACTTTTCATTCCTCGTGGAAGCCCATTAATGCCTTCATGATCACATGAACGACAATCATGAAATTACATAAATCAATGTCAATTATAGTAAACAACACACAATATTAAAAAATACAATATAACATAACATATATGATGATTCATTATATGTACCTTGACGATTTCTATTATATTGCAACTTCCATAGGCGAGGTGTCATTCTCTACGGTTTTAATGCAGTCTCTTGCTTGCCATTGAACAAATGTTTTTCGGTAGTTCGATACTTGTAATTATTAGAGAGGAAGTGCCTATACTCATCGAACACCTCCTTTCCTAATCTTTTTGAACGACGAGATTTGATCTTAGGACCACAAACTGAACATGCAAATTTCCCCTTTGTCTGAAGACCTACATAAAGAGATGGAATATCTATGTCAATTATAATTATATACAAAATGAATGGATTATTTAGAAAAAAATGCATGCGTAGTATATTAACTAGTAGTTTGTAAAATTAAATGCAAATAAAGTGGAACTTATAATTACATACCACAAAAATGGGTTAACCCCAGGGCATCATGTATTGTCCATACAAGCATTGCATGGAATTGAAATTGCCTTTGTCGTAGTGGTCTAGATACGCCATACATAGTGATGCCATTCCATAACTTCAGTTGCTTGTCAATAAGAGGTTCGATATATACATTCATATCTTTGACTTGGTACTTACCTAATTGTTTTGAACATATAAAAAATATAATTATGAGACGTACCGTTTAGATTATATATATGAAACCATATTTCACAATAGAAAAACATTAAATATATATATGACATTATGCGACAAAAATACGACAAATGAGATACCACTACATTCAAAAAAAAAACTGCAGGGTTCGTACCTGGAATAATCATCTACAACATTATGTGCTCCCTCTTTATTGTCAACCATGGAGGAATGTTGTTGTTGATAAAAAAACAAGCCACACCGAGTAAACAGATCTCAACTCTGCAAATGGATTGACACCATCTGCTGTCAAAGAAATCCTAATATTACGAGGTTCTTCTTTAAAGTGAGGCCATTTTTCCTCCATATATTTAAATGTAGACCCATCTGTAGGCATCCGAATAATGTCGTCTTGACTTCTATTCCGTGTATGGTAATCCATAAACTGCGCTATGTTTTTGCACCTAAACAGTCGTTACAAACGTGGAATAATGGAAATATAATGTAGAACCTTGAGAGGCACCTTTTTAGTTACTTGATCTGTGCGATATCTACTGATATGACATTCAAGAAATTCTGTTGCAAATTCATGTTGATTGTAATATAGAACATGGTCATCGGGGCATGCATGAATTGCTTCATACTGCATTCCAATTTCTTTCATGATGGCAGATAAATCTCGATATGTGCGAGGTAAAATATTTGACGGTGGTAACAAATATTCACCTATCATGCTACAACAAATTAAAATTAAAATCTAGTTAATATAATATAGAAATAATATTAATGAAACAAATTTCATCCGTAATAATTTGACTTATATATGAATTAACAATAAAATACACAATCATATATATTTTGTGATGGAATATATTACATATCTTAACATGTGTGTGACTGGTATGTTTGAAAGACCATTCATAACCTTCAAGTTCATTATCAACAATATAGCAGAGAGAAGATTTGTCTTGGAGCCCTCATAAAGGGGTTCGTATGCCTTATCCAGAAGAGGTATATCATGAATATCATTAAAATGTTCATCATTTTCATGATCATCATCATCATCAAAATCCATTCCAACATTAAATGAATCATGGATCAAATTATTTGTAACATCATCTTCAACTATGTTATCAGTATGATCATCTTCTTCAAGGTGATCATTAACTTGTTCTCCAATAATATTCATAGCTCCTGATACTTGTTCTGGAAGCACTTCCTCTGGACGAAGTGCCCTAGGATGTATTTCCTTTATAATTACATGAAACCATCAATAGATAAAAGTTAATATAAGAAATTCAAACGCAAAATGTAAACATTTATGTGATGCATTTAAAATGTAACAAATTTTGTACTGTTGGGATGAAAAGAATAATGGCCAATTGTGCTGTTGGTCAAATAGGTGCATCCAAACTATCCAAGAGACATAATAATTGACCCAATTATTGAGCAAAGCTACTCAAATATTACCCAAGATTTCTCATACTATACTCCACTAAGGTAAGATAAATGATGCTATGGTAATTTCTATAGAGAAAATATAAGAGAAATTACAACATGCCAATATAGTCGTTATTTCTATTATCATGATGGAAAGTGTCACAAATCTAGAGGGTTAAGTGCTTTCCCCAGTGAGTGGGTTAGTCTCACTAATGAACAAATAAATGAGTTATTCTACTATACCTTAGATTCAACATGCACAAAAGAAAAAAAATATTATAATAAATATTTAATATTAAAATAATATTTATTGTCCATGTTAGTCCCCATCTATTGAAACCACGATCAATACATAAATTTACAAAAGCAATCAAAATAAAACGTATATAATGCAAAAATTACAAATGGATGGTATTCATATCCCCCCTCAGCATGCCCATGCTCCCTACAATGTTTTCTGGATGTTGTGATCAAAATTCTTCTCCTCTTAAATCCCCTGCATTGACTACATGGACAATAGCATTTCCTATCACCCCTTCTTTTAACTCCTTCCCACAATCTAGCAAGCAATTGTCGATTTTGTTCATCTGGATCAGGAATATTTCTAGTTAACATTTTATCGTAAAGAGCTTGAATGAAGATTATCAATCTTAGAAAATGAAGCTCCACACTTCGCTCACTTGAATCACAAAAACAATGGAAATAATGAAAAACAGTCCGCTGAATAAAAAAACTTCCACAAACCGTCGCTTGTATAGAAAACATGTCAGAATGTTTCAATATTTATAAGTTTTAAAAGTCATCCTTCCGTCGGATATCCGATGCCTTGAACCTAGTTACCGTTGGAATTTTGATGTCAGATTTTCAACATCCTCGGGTGGTATAACTTGGCATCGGATATCCGACATCCTAAGGCTTAATGTGTTGTTGGATATCCAAAGAACCGTCGGGTATCCCAGAGGCCTTGTCGGATATCGACATATCCGTCGGATATTCGACGTCTCCTTCTATCAATTTTAAAAAAATCATCAAATTTTGAAATTTTTATGGTGAAATCTGATGACACAATCCTTTTTCGTCGGAGGTCGTCGGATTTTGTCATCGAATTTTGGGTCCAAATCCACTAGTGTAATTTAGACTGAAAGCTTCAATTTCCAATTTTTTTAAAGGAAATCCTCTAAATAATTTTTCTTGTAAGGTAGATACCGTCATCAACATGTACATATTCTTTAATCAACTAGAGGGAATTTTCCCTTTACCAAATGAATTTCTCTTCAAAAATTAAAAAATGAAACTTTGAAGGAGGTTCTGAACTTTTCCAAGAATTTGTATGGTTGTTGATGACTCAACCATTCACTCCATATCACACCTAAGATAATCATATAACTTTTCTAAGTTCTAGTCATGCTTCATAAGGTCTTAGAACATGAAAATCACTCCTTCCAAAGTTGATCAAAATTACTGCCATTTTCAAGTAAAAATCCACACAATTTCTTCATAGCCTGGTTTGCATTTGTCAAAATTTCTGAATTACCCAAACAACTTTGGGAGGCATGTAGGTGTCACTACAACCATTTCTTTCTCCAATACCAACAAATCCATATACATTGTGTGTCTGTGTGTATATCATCAATATTACTCAATATATTTATATTATTTATATATACTATATATACATCACATTACCTATACCAATACATACACCAACATGCACTCCACATATTAACATACATTAATATATATATATATATATATATATATATATATATATATATATGTTAGAAAAACAGGATCACAGAGCAATAAAAATAAACATAAATGCAAATATAATCACACATACACATTACAATAGAGACACAGATATATCATGGTTCACCCAACTTGGGCTACGTCCACACTGAATTTTCCAGTCCTTATTATTATTACCGTCCAGCAAGGTGAAGGGATACAACCTGCGGCACAACTGCTGCACTTCCTCTTCTTTGTTTCACAGTCTCTCTCCTGATCTCAAAGATCTTTACAATGCATAAAACCTAATACATCATCCCTAGCCATATTACAATGTCTTTATTTTATAAGGGAAATACAATGGGAAAATACCATGGGATACCCAAAACCATGGGCCCGCAAAACATCTGGCGAAAACAGCCCCAAAATTTTTCTTCGGGGGCATTGCCCCTGAGCCCCCATTTCTCAAGGGCGCTGCCCCCGAACCCCCGCTGGGGGACCACTGGCCCTCAGACCCCCCATCCAGGGGGGATGGTCCCCCTTGGAACCCCGTGGGGGGGCGATGCCCCCCCACACCCCTCCGTTGGGGTGAGTGTACAGTCCACCTACATATCATATAAAACTGGGGTACAAACACGACTGATACAATACATATATGAGACTAGAAGATCTGGCTCCACAACCTACAATATACTCTACACATATATACCTAATTATTTACTTTATACACCACACACACACAATATAATTCCTATAATACACTATACTATGTTATGATATACTCCATATCCATTACATTATATCATTACATATCACACCTTACAACATGTGTACTAATCTATGCTAATATATTACATATACCAGTAGATCCATAATCTCTTGACCTTTGAAATTAAAAGAAATAAAACACATTCAAACTGATCTCTGAAGTAGGGCACTAGTCACAGTTTCCAATTCCTTTGGTTATAGCACCAAACTCTTCCAATTACATAGGGGAGGTCAAAATCCTTTCACAACACATACATTGTAATTGTAATTATAATTTTTCGACATATTTTAATTTTCAAATGCATAAACACGAAGCTATAAATCTGCGAAAATCCCAACAACCGCAGTGTTGAAACCTTCACTCTAATACCACTTGTAGCATACCGAACCCTAGAACACCACAACAAAGTCGGGTACACGGATCTTATCAATGTGAAAGGATGAATCTAATATATGTACATCAGAATAACAAATACTCTAAAAGGTTAGGATAACATGCCAATCAAATAAAAAATATTTCAGACAATCAACCACCTACAAGGAAGACGACCCTTCCAATGCAACAACTCCCCAATCTACATGCAATGCAGTGTAATGACACATGAATACATTCATAAAAGAAATTATTCACATGTTTAGTAAATTTCATCACACCTATGGGAAGTGGCTCGTCGCCATATAACCAACCAATTAAATCAGATTTACGTACATTCACAGATCCATTTATGACAGTAACCAATTAGCATTTATATCTTTCTTTAGAGAAGAATTATGCACTAATGTATATAAGATATAATGCATAAAATTATCAGCCATAAAACCCATATAAGATCTGATCCATAACAAGCATACACGACCATATGGACTGTCCAAATATCATATCCTTGAATGATTATAATTCATAAGAAAACTATATTTTAAAGCAACAATTAAATTAGCAATCTATTCTACCTCAAGTAGCATAATTATATCACTATTTTTATCAAAAATCCCCACATTAAATAACATTCATTAACCCCATGGAATATTTGATCTGGAAGAGCCATACACGGCCATGCAGACCACCCTAAAATCATACCTCCTAATGATCATAGTTTTCAAAAGCAACTAGCTTCTGACAGTTAGATTAACACATTAACCACATACATGCTCTGTGAGCTGTAAATTTATCAAAATTTAGTTATCCAATCACCATGAACATGACTACAAATTAAAATCATGTAATGACAGAGATATATCAGCCTCCATGGGAACATGTACAACTACATACATAAAGAGGTTTATCTAGTATAAATACTTATATTTTTATAGGGCGCAACTAGCATCAACTGAAAAAATTTCCTCCTAGCCTTAGACACTATCAAGAAAAATTCTTGATCAGGTCACCCTTGAGCCAGGGTCTCGGAAAAGGAATTATTCCCAATTCGATCCCCAAGGATAACAGAAAATTCAGGTCTCAACCCGGTGGATACAACACAGGATTTTCCTTCTATTGCAATACAACTTGTGATCATTAAGATCTCTTCCACAAAATTGTCCCCCTCTCCTAGAAGTAAAGCTATGACCAATATGATCTCCTTCACAAAATTGTCCGCCCCTCTTGAAATACCAGTTGCAACAACTAAAATATCTTGCACAAGATTGTCCCCCTCTCCTACAAGACAAAGCACAACAAATAGGATCCCTTGCTTAGGATTGTCCCTCTCTCCTACAATGCAAGCACAACATATAGGATCTCTTGCTTAGGATTGCACCCCTCTCCTAGAATTCTAAGTGCAAAAAATAAGAATTTCTTGCACATGATTGTCCCCATATCCTGCATGAAAAAACACAACAAATCGGCTCCCTTGCTCAAGATTGTCCCCCTCTCCTGCAAGGCAAGCGCAACACACAGGATCTCTTGCTCAGGATTGCCCCCCTCTCCTGCAAGTCCAACCGCAAAAAATAAGAATTTATTGCTAAGGATTGTCCCCCTCTCTTATAAGACAAAGTGAAACAAGACAGTCTCTTCACAGGATTTCCCTTCTCTCCTGCTAGACAAAGTTGTGGTAAAAATAATATCTTCTCCCTACAAAACAAATCTTGACCTTCTGGGTGTAGATACCGATTTGAATCCCTCCTTAGGTACTTTAATCCATCAGAGATCCACTTTCCAAAACCAATATTGAATGAATAAAATCCAATTCTAATCCCTTCATAGCATTTCGAATTCACTTGCAGAGCTGTTGATGCTTGGAAAAATCCTTGCGTCGATGATAGGGGTTCTCCCCAATGAAAAGTCCCAATTAGACTCTTCACTATTTGGAATAGGGAACCCGTCTGACTTACTGTCCATCTACCGTTCAATATAGTTTTGGAATGAAGTATTCGGATGCAGCCCGACCCATCGTTTAGTATTTTAATTAATATTAAATGAAATGCAAGCTACTAAATCTAAATGCAAAGGATTATGCTCACTAAACTGTACTTGTTTGACCTATAGGAAGAAGCCTCACATAGTGATGTGCAAGTTCTTACCTCCCATATTATCTCTTCTTTTACTGTCAGTCACCCAAGTGAATGCCCTAATTAAATGCAATATTTTCTTTAAACTAAACTATCCTTGCAAGGAGCGGGATTAAGAGGGAGAGAGCAATGCAAGGTAACTACATCATGCATTTTACAGGAGATAACCACTGAAAATAAACACATTTAACAGTTACAAAATAAAGTTAACACATTAGATAACTTGAGTATTAACATTCATTACATCCATTACTCGTAGAAAACAAAAAAAACTATGTTTACTTGCATAGGCACTAAAACAATTTAGGAACTATTAGAATAATCCAACAGAAACAAGAACAATCTTACTACATTTTAATAGAAAAACAGAGGAAATCAGTCCCATGCATTCATCCACACATGTTGACACAATATTCAATGCAAGCTTCCACCCAAAAAATTGCTTTCTTCATTATCGAAAATAATTCTTACATATGAGTTTCAACAAAATATTCCTCCAAGCAAAAAATCCTTTCTCTGCCTAATTTCTTCTATTTATATTTTCTATTTGATCCCCTAGGTGACTTTGTAGTTCACCTTCCTTTAGTTACAACCCTTTGTCTTCCAGGACTTTTGTCATATTTCAGTAACAACTTAAAAAAAGGGGACAAAACATACATAATAAAGTAAAACAAAATTATTACATCTAGAGGGTGGGGTGCCCTCTTGAGTTTGTATAAATTCATCCCAAAGGCCACTTTCATAAGATATAGCATTCAACTACTATGTTTTCAACAACCATAGGGACACTTCATGAGAAGATAAATCTATAACCATTGTATTAAGGCCTTTAGTTTTTGTGCTATTACCATTAGCCAAGTATTGTGTCTTCAAAGTTGCTTGCCCAATACGTTCTCCTAAGTCCTCTGGAGTGATATTTTCTAGACTTCAAATATCAACTATGTATTCATCCTTAATGGTCCTCAGTTCAGTCAATTGTTGCTCTTTTGGTATAGGGATTTCAAATGGGCTAGGAGAAGGAAAATGACATTTTTCAAAAGCTTTGGTTATATTCTGATGGATTCCTTCACATATGAAAATAGAGGTTGCCACTTCATTTTGCAATTTCCTCTCATCCTTATGGAAACTATCTAGAGTTGAAAATCAAATTTCAATTTTTTTGTAGATCTCTTAGGTAGATGGGGAAGGATTTCCTTTCCTTTCTTTCTCTAAACAGTCAACTTATTCATTCTGGTATGAATCTCCCCTATCTTCTATCGAGTGGAAGTAGTTGTCCCAGATATTTGCTTGAGCCTGGCCACCATTACCTGCACTTCAAACCTTTTTTCTTTGAATAGCTCCTGTGAATGGAACAATTTTTCTTGAAGCGCGGATGCACAATCATATAACGAGGTTAAATACTGCTTCTTCTCTTGTTCCATGTTCAACGCAATTGTCAACGGATCCTTTTCTTGACTAAGCACTGCTACTTGAGCTTGCAAGGATCCCTTTTTTATAGTGAGAATTTCTATTTGTTGGTCCCATTGAATTTTCTTTTATTGAAGCTCTTGTAATTGGGAATTTAAATCTATCTTCTCTCCTTCCAATATTACCGCTTGAACATTTGGTGAATCTCTTTCTACTTCTAGGCTTTGAATGATGTTCATGGCTTCTCCCTTTTGAAATTCAAGGGTATCCTGCTGACGTCTGAATTCAATTCCTTCATTTCTTGCTTGAACCAGATTATCCTTAAGCTTCAATATCTTGTCCTTACTTCTTTCTATGCTCTCTATCCATTTGTGTATATTGTCTTCATTGGACAGGGATGCATTTACTCCAAGGGATGTTGTGAACTTCAGATCCTTGTTGGTACCTTCAATCACTGGTACTTCTTGTATCGTAACAATGTCAGGCTGTAAAGCAATTTTAAGCCTCTTTTCTATTCGCTTCATTATGGTCTTTCTTTTGGGATCATAAATTATAGGCTCCTATTTAGCTACGGCATGTTTCTTGTGTTGATGTATATGTAACTTTGGAATGTATTTCATCTATGTCTTTCATATATATTTATTGTACCCTTATAAGAGATGTGTTATTCCTCTATAAGGAAGTGTCGTCATGTGTACTGACAAGTGTCGCAAGTGTGTGAACTTGCCGATGGGTTATTAGACCACCATGTGTGGGATCGGCCCTATTTTACGTAATATGTAATTGATGTACCTAACTAGACAAGTCGGCCCCATAAGGATATTGGGCAAACAGGGTAAGTATAAATAGAGATCGGGAGATCTCTATTTGGATCATTCGGAAACTCACACTTCTCTCACTCAGCAAGTGGCACACTAGTGAGGAGGAGGATCATTTGCTCCTAGGAGACTATCTCTGTGTATTTTGGTTGTACTTTGGTTGAGCCATTTCTCTCTCTATCTCTGAGGAAGTTGTGGGGTTTTTCACCTTAGGGTTTTCCCCATGGAAACTCTGTGTCTCTTGTCTCTCATGCTTTTGATTCTTGTGATGATTGACATGCTTGTTATGATTGATATGCATTGACATACTGTTCATGTTATTCTCTCAGTAAGATCCTAGAGTATTGTGAATTAATGCTCAAAATTTAACATGGTATCAAAGCTTACCTGAGAAGAAGACATTGTGCAGTGACAAAAACTAGGGTTTCTTGTTTATTGGGTTTCTCTCCACAGATTTTGGAAAAGCAATATAGTAGATTGACTCTACTCATCAAGGAGAATCTATCTGCCCAATCAGAATTCAATTCCGAGCATTTTCATATTTGGCCCTAAAAATTAGGGTTTCCTCAAAAATATGAATTTATGGAATCTGAAGACATAGCTAGAAGCTCCTTGAAAAAATCGAAGTTTAGAGCTTTGGATCGAGATTTTTGGCTGGGTAGATCTCCGGGAAACTCAAACCCTAATCTAGGGTCCTCCTAAGCGAATCCGAGAAGACAGAAATGCAGTTTTGAAGGGTGTAGCTTTGCAAATCTCAAATTTTGAATACACCAGGATGATCAACTCATCAAGGCGCATCTTTCTATCTTTTCAGAAAGTTGAAATTCACATTTTGAATTTTTAGGGTTTTTTCGACAAACCCTAATCCGGGACCAGATCCAATTTTCAGCAAAATAAGTGGTAAGACCAAAATCTTTTCTATTTCCATTTGAAGTGCTCTATAAAGATGTCTCACCACACTAAGCTTGAGGATAAGCTTGAAGGGGCTGATAACTTTCGAGCCTGGAAGTATAGGATTGGGTTAATCCTGGAAGAGAATGAGTTGGACTCATATATAAAAGAAGACATCCCTATCCCAGAGGATGAAGAAGCTAAGGTATTGCATAAGAAGAACTTGGTCAAGGCAAAGAGAATCATTGTCAATTCTATCAAAGACCATATCATACCTCATGTGTCTTCTCTAAAGACACCCAAGGAGATGTTTGACTCTCTGACCAAGTTATTTGAAGGGAAGAACATAAATCGGAAGATGACTCTGCATAATCAATTGAAAGGGGTCAAGATGTTGAATGGAGAAACCATTCAATCTTAATTCTCCAAGGTCTCTCAGATCAAGGAACAACTTGAAGCTATGGATGGACTAGTGGATAATGGTGAAGTTGTTATGACCACTCTGAATGGCCTTCCTAGGTTATGGGACTCCTTTATTCAAGGAATCTGTGCAAGAAAGAAATTGATCTCTTTCAGTAAACTATGGGAGGAATGCTCTCAAGAAGAAGCTAGGATTGTAGCTCGTGAAGAAAATATGGGAGGTGAAGATCAAGCTCTCACATCCCACACCAAAAGAAGCAAGCCCAAGAAGGAGCACTCTCACTTCAAGAGATCCTATCACAACCAACAAAACAATAAGAAGGATATAAGATGTTTCACATGCAATGAGAAGGGTCACTTTGCTTCAGAATGTCCCAAGAACAAAAGGGATAACATCAAATCCATCAAGAAGAAGAAGGGAAACAAAAGAAAGTTCCATGCTCATGCTGCCGAAGATGATGAACCTCCAAAGAAGAAGGCTAGGGCAGAAAGTGAGGATGACTCATCAAGTGAAGAAGAGTATGTTCTAATCTCTGCTCTCACAGGTACTATTTCTCATGGTTGTAATGATTGGTTAATTGATAGTGGGGCTTCCAAACACATGACTGGGTTTAAAGAATCTTTTGTAAATCTATCTGAACATGAATCACCCCATAAAGTGAAACTTGGGGATGATTATCAATACCCTATCAAAGGAAGTGGTGAAGCCTCCTACAACTTAGATTCTAGAAAATCTTTGAAGATGAAAGAATACCTTTATGTACCTGGGCTCAAGAAGAACCTACTCTCCATCTTTGCATTGGATGCAAAAGGTATGAGGGTTGCATTTGTAGATGGCCAAGTCCTAATGTGGCCAAAGGGTAAAACATTCGATGATGCAGTAGTGATTGGAGAGCAAGAGGGAGGTTTGTATAAATTGAAAGGACAACTTGAACATGCCATGGTGCATGACTCCATGGAGCCAGGTGAACTGTGGCATAGAAGACTTGCACATATGCACTACAGGGCATTACCAATTGCAAGTAAGGCTGTAGAAGGTCTTCCTGAAATCAAGACCAAGCATGAAGGTGTTTGCAAAGGATCTGCAAAAGGAAAGAACATTAAGAAGGAATTTCCAAGCAGTGAAAGCAAGGCAAAAGGTATCTTGGAAATCATCCACTCAGATGTATGTGGTCCTATGTCATCTAGTTCTCTGAGTGGATATGTTTACTATGTCTCTTTCATTGATGACTTCTCCAGGAAAAATTGGGTCTACTTCTTGAAGAACAAAGATGAGGTGTTTGATAAGTTCAAGGAATTCAAAACCTTGATGGAGAATCAAACTGATAAGAAAATAAAAACATTCAGATCTGACAATGGTGGAGAATTCACCTCAGGTGACTTCAAGAATCTTTGCAGTGATTCAGGGATTAAGAGGGATTTGACCGCTCCTTACAATCCAAAATAGAATGGAGTTGCAGAAAGGAAGAGCAGAACAATCATGGAAGCAGCAAGGGAAATGCTGCATGACCAGGATCTACCTATGCACCTATGGGTAGAAGCAGCTAGAACAACTGTATATGTACAGAACAGAACACCCCACAAGATATTGGACAACAAGACACTAGAAGAGGTCTTCTCTGGTAAGAAACCTGAAGTCAACCATCTCAGAATATTTGGTTGTGCAGTATACACTCATGTCCCAAAGGAAAAGAGGACCAAACTAGATCCTTCAGGAAAGAAGGGTATCTTTGTGGGTTACAGTGAAAGCTCGAAGGCTTACAGAATATAATTTCCAGGGTTCAAGAAGATTGATGTCAGTAGGGATGTGACATTTGATGAAAATTCATCATTTATCAAATCAAGAAAGACACCTGTTAAAGATTATGAGGAACCTAAGGAAACTAGATTTCAAGACACTACCATGACTGAAGCAATTCCAAATATTGTTCGTGAGTTTGAAGATCCGCAAGAACCTGTAGATCCACCCCGTGAAGATAAATCTCACAAGAGGAAACCTACATGGGCTAGAGAGCTCATTCAAGATGCAGAAAGATTCATCATTCCAGAAGAAGAACACAGAGCAAAGAAGAGAACTAGATCACATACCAACTATGTTGCTTTACTCTGTGATATCATCAACAAAGAACCTTCAAGTTATGAAGAAGCAGTGGAAAAGAAAGAATGGAAGGATGCCATGGTCGAGGAATACCAATCAATAATGAAAAATGATGTTTGGGATGTTGTCCCAAGACCTGAAGGGAAGTCTGTTGTGACTTCCAAATGGATCTACAAAATCAAGTATGTTGCAGATGGCAACATAGAAAAATACAAGGAAAGATTCGTAGCTCGTGGCTTGTCTCAGAAAGAGGGAATAGACTATGAAGAAAATTTTGCTCCTGTAGCCAGGTACACTTCCATCAAATTAGTACTTGCCCTGGCTGCAACAATGAAATGGAAGATACACCAGATGGATGTCAAGACCGCCTTCTTGAATGGTGTAGTCGAAGAGGAAGTGTATGTGGAGCAGCCACTCGGTTTTGAAACACATGACAGGGAGTCATATGTGTGCATATTGAAGAAAGCCTTGTATGGCTTGAAGCAAGCTCCCAGAACTTGGTATGGTAGGATGGAAAGTTTCCTATCTAGTTTGGGCTTTACCAAGAGTAAAGCGGATTCCAACCTTTACTACAAGGTTGAGGAAGGGAATCCTGTGATTCTGCTCCTGTATGTGGATGACTTATTTGTAACAGGAGATGACAGATTGATTGCAGATACAAAGAGGAAGCTTGTTGCTGAGTTCGATATGAAGGACCTGGGGATGATGCACTATTTCCTAGGTATGGAGGTGTGGCAGAGTACAGATGGGATCTTCCTTGGACAAGGGAAGTATACCGTAGATATCCTGAAGAGGTTCAGGATGATGGATTGCAATGCCATGGCCACACCTATGGCATCGAATTTGAAGCTTCTATGTGATGCTTCATCTGATCCGGTTTATGTCTCTATGTATCGTCAGATGATTGGGTCCTTGATGTACCTAACGAACACAAGACCAGATATTTGCTTTGCAGTGAACACATTGAGCCAGTTCCTGACGGATCTGAGGAGTGTTCACCTGGTTGCTGTAAAGCATATTCTGAGGTATTCTGAGGTACCTGAAGGGTACAATTGATTATGGGCTCAGGTATGAAGTGAATCAAAAGTTTAACCTGCAAGGTTATGTTGATTCATATTGGGCAGGCAGTGCTACAGATAGGAAGAGCACATATGGGTGTTGATTCAGTATGGGATCAGGTGTGATCTCTTGGTTTAGCAGGAAGTAGTCCTGCGTAGCACTAATTACAACTGAGGTAGAGTATGTTGCAGCCTGTTCGGCTAGTTGTGAGGCAGTATGGCTTCGGAAGCTACTATCTGAGTTATTTGATCTCCCGTTGGATGCTACTGGTATCTTCTGTGATAACCAGAGTTGTGTGAAGCTGTCTGAGAACCCAGTGTTTCACGACAGGTCGAAACACATAGAGATCAAATATCACTATATCCGGGATATGGTGTAGAGAGGAGCAGTGAAGCTGCTGTATGTTGCGATGGACGAGCAGATTGCAGATGTCTTGACGAAGCCACTAGCCAGAGTGAAGTTCGAGTACTTTAGAGAGAGGCTCGGTGTTCTTCCGATTGATGACACTTCGAGGAAGAAGTGATGGAGACATTTGTTGAAGCCATTCCAAGCATGTTGGAAGGAGGATCCTTCACATGGCTGTGGATGTAAGCGCTGGATGATGAGCATCAGGACGATGCTCCAATTACTACTCTGTATATGCATCAAGATGATGCTAGATATGATCAGTTGGATCATTTATATGTATATGTATGTATGCATAAGGTTGATGCTGGATATGATCAATTGGATCATTTATATGTATTTTGTATATGCATCATGTTGGATGCTTGGACCATGTATATGTATATGTATCAGGTGGATACTGTGTATGATCAGGTAGATCATGTATGTTGATATATATCAGTTAGACGCATTGTGTATCTATGTATGTATCAGGTGGATACATTGTATGATTAGGTGGATCATGTATGATGATATGTATCAGGTAGATACTTGGTATACATCAGGTGGATGCAGTGTATGATTAGGATGATCATAGATGACAAGCTTCAGGATGTTGCTCTAGATGACATGCAGCAAGATGTTGCAGTGATGATGATCAGGATGATCATGTATGCATTAGGATGATGTATGGTGAGTATTAGGTTGATGCTCTATGGCCGTGGATCAGGTTGTGCAGATGAACATATAATTTAGCCCTGGGAGATTTGCAGATAGTCCTTCGAGGTTTTTCCAATGGCATGTAATCTGGCCCTGGGATATCTGGAAAATGCTCTTTCGAGGTTTTGCTCTGGGAGGACATATAATTTGGCCCTGGGAGATCTGCATATAGTCTTGCAAGGTTTTTCCTATGGCATATAATTTGGCCCTGGGATATCTGGCAGATGCTCTTTCGAGGTTTTGTCCTATGCCATATAATTTGGCCCTGGGAGATCCGATAGGTTGAGCTGTGTGCTCGTAATAAGTCCTAAGATGCTCTTGCAAGGTTTTTCCATGACCACATGTAATCTATCCCTGGGAGATCCTATAGGTAGAGCTGTGTGCTCGTGCAAGGTTTTGTGGTAAGGTCACATATAATATGGCCCTGGGAGATCCTATAGGTAGAGCTGTGTGCTCGTAACAGCCTGGGATGCTCTTGCAAGGTTTTGTGATGCATGCAATAAGTCCTGAGGATTCCACAGTATGGCTAGTGATGATGAAGACCTGCAGGTGGTGGGCCTACATCCAGTATGAAAAAGCACTGGCACTGTAGAACTTCCTATGACGAGTAGATGCAGAGATTGTTTGAGATAGCAGCAGCAGTGATGATGATGATGATTTGAGGATGATGCATCGATGACGATGATCCAGAGAAGAATGCTTGTGCTAGCAGATATGTGTCGAGAAATACCTTCCTAGTTAAGAGGGAGTGTTGATGTATATGTAACTTCGGAATGTATTTCATCTATGTATTTCATATATATTTATTGTACCCTTATAAGAGATGTGTTATTCCTCTATAAGGAAGTGTCGTCATGTGTATTGACAAGTGTCGCAAGTATGTGAACTTGCCGATGGGTTATTAGACCACCATGTGCGGGGTCGGCCCTATTTTACGTAATATGTAATTGATGTACCACACTAGACAAGTCGGCCCCAGAAGGATATTGGGCAAACAGGTTATGTATAAATAGAGATCAGGAGATCTCTATTTGGATCATTCGAAAACTCACACTTCTCTCACGCAGAAAGTGGCGCACTAGTGAGGAGGAGGATCATCTGCTACTAGGAGACTATCTTTGTGTATTTTGGTTGTACTTTGGTTGAGCCATTGCTCTCTCTATCTCTGAGGAAGTTGTGGGTGTTTTTCACCTTAGGGTTTTCCCCACAGAAACTTTGTGTCTCTTGTCTCTCATGCTTTTGATTCTTGTGATGATTGACATGCTTGTTATGATTGATATGCATTGACATACTGTACATGTTATTCTCTCAGTAAGATCCTAGAGTATTGTGAATTAATGCTCAAAATTTAACATCTTGGAGGGTGTAAATGGGGTGAGTTTGAACTCAGCGGAAGGAATATGTCGTATAGTGAGTGGAACTTCTGTGTTGGTATCTGTTGCAGTATCAATATCCATATCTTGACCTTCATTTCCCAGCTCTTCACCCCCTTGTTGACCTTGACTTTCCACACCTTTCTTGAAGTATTCTTCTTCTTCTTTTTTATTTTGGAGTTCCTCCTACCGATATGATTATTGTTGTTATTGTATTACCTAGGCCCTTTTTTGTTCATGTTCTGCTGCAAGCTTATCTAGTTTTTATTTTTCCATATTTTCCATAATTATTTTGTGTCCTCTCTTTCTTTTCCCTCTTCATCAACCTTCTTTGCTATATCTTCTTCCTGCAATCTTTTGTTTGTTTCTGCCAAGAGGGATTCTTCCACAACTTTCAACAGCCTCTTCTAACGTTTCCTTCATCGAGGCATCAAACGGTTTTCTCGAGTTCGCTTCCTTACCACCCTTCCTTTTTATAAGCATTCTATCCAATTATGCAAGGTTTGGGATCCGTCTATATAATTATTCTTCCTTCAAAAATTGGTCAACATATTCATAGTGAATTTTAACAGACATGAAATGCATAACCACCTTTTGGAGAATGCCATTTCTTATAAAGATATTCTTGCTAAAGTGAAAGGAATCCAAGTCATTTACCAGGTCCTGTGCATATTTGACCTTTTTCAACTTGTATGATACAACTATCAATTGAAGTGGAAGCCAAGAAACCTTCTTATTGTTCTGAAATAAATGGTCGATGGCATTTAAAAATGTCTTCCTCACAATTTCTTTCAAACTGATGTAATCTGTGACATACTTGGGTAGCAACAATGGACCTTTTGATCCTTCATAGATGCGCACATTAGAGGAAAATTGAGGTCTAAAATGGGCCACCCAAGGAAAATAATAAAATAATATTTATTAATTTTGGTAGAAGAAAGAAAAAAGCTATTTTTTGTTCGCATTTTCAACATATCTCCCTTTTTTTTACTCAAATTTCGGGCGGGAGCACTCGTTGAATGCATAATTAAATTATGCATCCAACGAGCAACCACACTGCATACTTTTGATGGACCCCACTACCCCAAAACCAAGAAATACCTGAAAAACGTGATTTGTCATCACATTTTTTTTCAAGTATTTCTTGTTTTTGGGGAAGCAGGGTCCATCAAAAGTATGTAGTGTGGTTTCTTATTGGATGTGGAATTTAATTCTGCATCCAACAAGTGCTCCCACCTGAAATTTGAGTAAAAAAACAGGGAGATATGTTGAAAATACAAACAAACAAATTAGTTTTTTTATGACAAATATCTCAAGTCAACCATTATGCTTGACTCATTTAATTGAAATTCTATTGGTTCTTGAATTCTAACTCATCAAGAAATTATGGTTGACTCGTTTGCATATATGATGGCTCGTTTTCTTATAAGGCCCATTTTAGACCCCAAATTTCCTCTAATGAGGGGTGAGATAGTAATCCCCTAATTGAGTGACTATTGTAAGAGCCTCCATGGACATGCAATCTAGTTATTTTCCATATATCAATTTTTATAAGGGAACCATGAACTCCTCACAAATTTGTTTGTAGTAGCATGCATGCTTTTGGGCCCACAAAACTTGATACACCACATAAATAGGAGACTCATTGGGATTCCACCTACATTCGAGACCGAGAAAGGGGTGCAGAGTCATGATACAATCTACCAAATAAGAAGACATATGGAATTTGGCCTTCTTTACCTTGAGGCCTTATTGAGCATCTTTGATTGCTTGGACCATGTTCTCAGAAATAATGTTATCCTAATTAAAAACAATACCATGCATTGTAATATGATAAAGTAAAGACACCCAACTAAGCTTGTAATGAGTTGAGTTGGGCCTCCCATAGAGCCTACATATAAGAGTAACAGTAATCCTGAAAGGAGTCTTCAAAAAATTAGTTTCATATTCCTTGATGTCTCTTTGGCGCAAGTTTTTTCTTAGTAACATCATCTTCTTTGCACATTCTGCATAGTCCAGTTTCAGGTTTGCAAGCCATTCTTTCATAAAAAATTCTCTTGGAGCTGGGAGCCTATATTATTTTTTGATATGTGTGGGTTGGAACAAAGAGAAACCTTTCCCTGTAGCGCTTGTAATGATCTAAGATTTAGTATCAATATGGGGAAGGATCCATCCTATCAATTCAACACAAGGAAATAGTTCAGGCCTGGCTGCAGGCTTGTGAACGCTTGACTTTTTAATGTTTTGATAAATTAAGTCTTCTTCGATGGTAGCTTATGGGAAATTTTGGTCTCCAATCAAATGGTAAATTTCACCCCATTTGAACTATGGAGCTATGCCTGTGATATGTTGTGTGTTGTCGAATTGAATATCTAGAGATGTTTCCTGAATCGGTTCGTCATCCGACTCTATCACCAATACAGATTTGGAGGAGTGATTAAGACCTCTTTTCAACATTTATGAATCCTGTATGGTAGAGGAAACAACATTATCTTGGGTAGAGTCCATTAAAATCATAGAATGAGTTACAATTTCAGGAAAAATTAACAATAACTACAAAGATTTGCAACAAATAAAATCTTTTCATATGAATGAATGAATTGCTCATCAATAAATTTGAAAAGCCCCTTGGTTTATCCATTAGAGCCTACATTGGCGCATTTTCCATCCTGCAATGGGGAAAAGTAACGACTTGAGTCATTCAAAATATGGTTGGGGAAAGTCTGCATGTTCTTGAAGTGGGGCTTTAGGTAGGGTTTAATGTAATAGGAGAAAAATTCCAAAATAATGTTCACTTGGGGAAAAAAGAAGCGCGAACTAAGTTTAGGTGATGTTCAGTATAAAATTAAGACTCGAAACCCTTAAACCACAAGGACAAAATCGATCAATAAGGAACATAAGAAAGAAAATGGTTAAGCACGAGACCAATAGGACCAATCACGAGATTTTTCCCTCAAATCATAAATTGCCAAGTGAAAAATAACCCATTTGAACCAAACAACAAGGAAAAAATGTACATACGTGGATGATGGATGATAGGTGTACTATATTGATTGGTGGTGGATTAGAATATACTGGATGAGGAATATTCTCCAATAGCCATGTGCTCGAATGGGGGTTGTGTGACAACAATAAGGAGAGCAAACAATGTTCTTTACTTTAAAAGATGGCTTAAAACCCTAAGTCCCCAATAGGCCTTAAAAAGGCTTCGACGTACTTTAGGAACTCCCATAAGTCATTTGAGCATAGTAGGGAAATTTTATCTGATACATATCGGTGTTGATTTTTATTTCCAAAGTGATATATGTTTCGGTGACAAATTTAAATTGACAACGATAGCATTGGTATGAAACTACTATATGCATTGATATGCTTCGGTGGAAAAGTTAAAACCTTTCGCGATGTTAAGTTTTTACGGGAAAGGGGAAGTTAACTTGATCATGTCGGTGGAAAAGCATGAGTTTTGTTGACACGATTTCGACAAAGAATAGATAATTTTGCTGAAATGTCTTGGTGCCAAAGTTAATAGTTCACTGAAAATGATAAGAAAAAACAATAGTCTTGGAGAAAATCTTGAAAGTGAAGCAAAAGAAAAGGAAGTGCTTTGATATATTGGCGTAATTTTCAAAATCTTGCCGAAGTTTTGGAAGAGAACATTGAGTCATGCGGACGTTTCAACGCAAAATGTGAAACTTCGTTGAAAAGTAAAAATGTTAGTTGATGTTTTGGAGAAAAAGGGGGAGTTTTGGTGACATTTCAACGAACTTGGGTAAAATCTGCGAAACATAAAACTTCTAGAAAAAATTTCGATTAAGGAAAAGTTGAAATTTGGCTAAGTACTTTCTCCTCCTTGGGAACATTCAACTTCAAGCAGTACTTGACTTAGTCTAAGAGGGATCCAAAAGTTTAAGATAGGCAAGAGTTAAATTTAAGGAGGGGCCCTAGTATTTCCAAAAGAAAATATTGGGGAAGGTGGTTGTAGCTGCAACAAGAGGCTAGAGCTTACGTTCATTTGAAAGTAACTGTAATTCATTGAGGGTTTTTTCCCAAGTCACTCGATGACCATTCGATTTATCAAGAGAGCAACTCGAATCTACCTAGACTGACTCGAACTCACTGGAAAAACACTTCTCGTGCACTGGAGACAACTTGAATTCACCCATACTAACTCAATTCACTTAAATCAGACTCATGCACTGAATCCAACTTGAATTTACCAAGACTGTCTCAAATTCCCCTAAAACCACTCCCATGCACTGAAGACAATTTGAATTGACCCAAAATTACTCAAACCAAAATTACTCAATTTAGATGGAGAATAATTTGAATTACCCAAAATTACTCACTTTAACTAGAGAATAATTTAAATTACCCAAAATTACTCAAATTGACCCAAAATTACTCAACTTAACTAGAGAATAATTCAAATTACCCAAAATTACTCAATTTAACTGAATATTACTCCAATTAATTGAATACAACTCCAATTGACTCAATATTATTCCAATTAATTGAAAAGACACTCCAATTAGAGTGGATTTATAAGAATTAGGTGCATGATTGACACAAACAGTCAATTAGGTGCATAAGACATGAGTGATGTGAGAGTGGGCCCCACCAACCTCCACTTAAGGAATATTCTCTCTAGTGAGGGCGAAATAGTGCATGCAAAACATCTAGGTTGGCAGGTGCAGGAGGAGTCATTTATGACTCTAAGGGGAACAAATAGAAGGAGTATGCTTGGGGAATGGGGAGAAAATCAAACAATGGAGAAGAATGGTTGGCCTTAATAAAAGGTCCAGAAATAGCTAGGAACTTTGGCATTGATGAGCTAGTGGTAATTGGTGATTCACTAATGGTCATCAGAGAAGCAAGGAACTTGACGAAGAATCGCAAGATCCCAGCCTCAAAGACTCACTACCTACTGAAATTATTAGTTAAGGAATTCAAAGCCATCAATTTCCTTCATGTGCTGAGATCCTTCAATCAATCAGCGGACATCACGGCTAATAAAGGCACAAATTTGAATTGCGGCATCTTGGTGAGTGATCAACAGATCCATGAAAGACATTGGATCCCCTAAACAAATCCTTGCTGATTATAGTATGATTGGTTTAAGAAATCCAAAGAGAATGGAGGAGGTCCTTCTCCACATTGATACTCTCCCTCATAGTTTCGTGACTAGCTATGATCCTCTAAATTCTTACCATGGCCGATGGGAATTCATTATACCTCGCCTTGAAACATTCTTTTGGTCCTCCTCCCACGCCACATTAACTGCTTGTAGGCATAGAGTATGTTGGGGACAATTGGATGCCATGCTGTGCAACCATACGATGGATTTGTAGGATGGGATTGGTATTTTCATTGGCATGTGGGAAGGAGCTAACATCATTTCAAATGTTAATTCCACGCTCACCTTGGAGATGAGACAGGGCATCTGTGCTATGGGAGAGTTCAATGCTCAAGCCTGGGATTGTCAGGCATCTCGATGTCTGCGGTGCAAGAGATATCTGTGGTCCTCCTCCCACGCCACATTAACTGCTTATAGGCATAGAGTATGTTGGGGACAATTGGCTGCCATGCAGTGCAACCATACGGTGGATTTGCAGGATGGGATTGGTTATTTAATTGGCATGTGGGAAGGAGCTAGCATCATTTCAAATTTTAATTATGCATTCATCTTGAAGATGAGACAGGGCGTCTGTTCTATGGGAGAGTTCAATGTTCAAGCCTGGGATTTTGAGGCGTCTCAGTGTTTGCGGTGCAAGAGATATCCTTGGAAGAGCGAAAGGCTCTCCATTATGGCAGATTCACAAAATTGTTGCGGGAAGGATGGAAGCCAAGAGATGGATGAATACCTTCTGGTTAACTCCTGCATTCATGCTCCTCGTCAATTTGACTTCCTGGGGCTAGAGAGAAAATGGGTCACTCCAATAGCGAAGAAGGAGCATGAAAACTCTGGTTTCCCTCATCTGCTTGAAAGAAATTCCAATACGAAGGATGTTGTCAACCATCTCAAGAACATGGAATACCAAATTCATCTACTTCTCAATGAGAATTTGGATTTGAAAAGGGATATCACCCGCCTTCTCTCTTTGGCTCAAGCCACGCACTTGGAAGTAAGAAACTGCAGTAGTCAGGGGAAAGCAAGGCCTGGAAGCTTAGAGGAAATAAATGATAGGGTCTGCATTATCAATATGAACTCAAGATTCGAAAAAATCAACAGAAATTTCAAAGAAGTGGAAGCGAAATTTGATGGTCTGAGATTTGATGTGGGAAAGCTCTACTTGGCTCAGCACTCAGGTGGAGACTCAGCAGCAGGACAACATGAAGATACCCCGGAATACACTCTTCATCAACTCTAGTCTCCTAGCTCTGAAGTTTTTGTATGGATATCCTCTTAGTGCCTTGTGTCTTAGGAAGGCTTGGAACAGGTTTTTTGATGTTTAACTCTGTGAGAAAGGAGTTGTACACTTTTGGTGTTTTTTTGGGAAGACAAGCACTCCACCTTACATAGTTATGTTCTGTTTCTGCATACTTTTGCTTGGTCAGTTTGTTAGAAGTTATAGTTTCCATAGATTAGGGAAGTTTAATGTTAGTTTCAGAATAGTCAATGATGAACAAGGAGTTTTGGATTCTGTTCTCTTGTGGGAGCAATTCTTCACCAGCTATGTGTAATTTCTATCTTCTTTTTATATAATCGAAATCTCTTTAGCCATTTCTGTAAAAAAAAAATAGTGCATGCAAAACATTAACTAGGAAAAATAGGACCACCATGGTCCACTAACATCAAAATTAGGAAACATGGAGTGTTGTTAGGATGAGCAACAACTCCTAACCCCAACCCCTTCATATGTGGAAGTCCAAGATCCCCAGCCACATTTGTTGTCCATGTTGAGCCATTATTTAGTTATAGGTAATTATAATAATAAAATAATAATAATAATAATGTCCATAGTCCATAGTCCATAGTCCATGCACCTACTACCACAATAATAACAAGAACATCATCACATATGTTAGGGGATTACCATCGGGGCATTACATAAGGATGACTTCCCATGAGCTTCATGATTACACAAAGAATTGAAAAAAAATAAAACAAAGTTGTCACAAAAGAATATATAAAATTTGTAAGACAAATAAAATAGATGATGAAAAGCATTTACTTTTAGAGTGAATGACCCAAATTAATGAGCATTAGGCTTAATTCTCAAAACACTTGTAATAAATTTCAACTTCATAACTTATTAATTCGCAAAAATAAAATAGGACTCATAATTTCATTTAAGTTTTTAAGTTATAAAAAACAATATTTAACCAATATTATTTAGCTAGCTTTATATCAGCATGCTCCCAACTCCAAATTTTTTAAGTGAAGAAACAGTTAATCACTATAAATGTTAATGATCATTATATTTATAACAATTTTTAATTATAAAAAGTTCATAAAGTATAGAATTCATATTAAGATTATATTAATAAAATAAAAGTAAATTGATTTCTAAATTAAAATTTCATCTATTTTAAAGTATTATAATATATTAATAAATAGTAATAAAATTATTATATATTTTAAAATAATAAATAGAAAACTAAAATTAAATTATAATTTAAAATTTAAAAAATGTAAAATATTATAATTGTTAGTAAAAATATGGTTGAACAAACATCAATAAGCATTATCAAATATATCATTTTGTTTTGTTTTGATATTAATAGAAGTTATATATATTTTATTAGGTAAAAGATTAGCTATTATAATATTTACTCATTTCTCCATTTCTCATCTTCATTTTGAATGTTCATATATTATTTAAATAGACCTTCTTTTATTGAAATGTTATTAATTTATTATTTTTTTTAATTTTAAATGTTTATAAGTATTTTTATAAAATGTTTAAAAATATGTGATATGAATTTTTGGTTTCATAAAATTCATTATTTTTTTTTAAGAAAAAAAAAAGACTTTCATTCTATTAATAAAGTGGCATAATTACAAACTTCAACATTACATTCAACCTGGTGCTGACAGAGCCACCACTGAGTATCAAACAAACCCATTACATTCCTACCAGTGCTAACAGAGCCACCACAAAATAACATTACAACCACCCTGATGCTGACAGAGCCACCACATATTATCCAATAGACCCAAAACATTCGTCCTGGTGCTAACAGAGCCACCACAAAATAGCAGGAAGACCCAAGACCCCAGGCCCGAAGCCAAAGCTGCACAGACCATAGCAGAGTCTCTAAGGCCATTATGCAAACAAAAGGGGGATGCAGGCCGAGCCTGAGAGTTAAAGCAATAGAAACCATAAGACCCATAACAAAGAAACCATAATAGAGGCCATAATAATAGAAAAAACAGACGGTAATCCAACCTTCACCCTTCCGATGATCATAAAGCTGATAGTCGCTGCACCAAGAAAAACCAGACAAAGCAATTAGCCGGACGGACCAGCCTCATCTTCAATGATAACCATCAAGGGTGTCTCCATAGCCTCCCTATATTCAATGATAATCTCACGTGGATTCTCCACTTTCTTAGACCGAGCCAGAAAAGAGATACCCACATCACCAGCCAGAGCATCTAATTTCATGTGTATCCATTTACAGTTCTCAACAGTATCCCGACACAGGTCCTCCAATTTTTTAAGGCGTGAAGAGCCAGACAGAGCATCCCCCCTAGGTTCCAGGCACTGAGCAATTAGACTCTTTGTCACCCATAAGGTGACGACAGCCCGATTATACAAGGCCATCTGCCCCATCGTGTTTCCTGGGTGATGAATCCAATTGGCCATAGCCACCGCTTCCTTAGGAAATTCTGCCTCCCCCACAAGGCGCCAAAGGTCCGTTTCGATATCCTCTATCTCCTGCTGCACACCCAGCGAGAAGAAACATTGAAAAAATACCGCCGTTACAGTAGCGTTCCATTGTTCATGACTAGGGCCAGTCTGCAAAGGAGCACCCCCTCCCACATTACTGTTCTCCCCATGCATACGATGACCTCTCCTCAGATTTCTACCTCTCGGCGGCATAGTTCTCACCCTCTTGAACTCACTCAGTACCCTTAAAGAGGAATTATAATAGCTCGACCCAACACAGACTTGAACCAGGTGATAAACTCTGTGACTGTAACCATTCCTCCCTTCCGAATTTAAAGGAGAGCCGCCCCTTGCCTTCATGACCTTCCTCATCATTTCCCAACCTCTGTAATGATGAGGCCTGTCCTGATCCTTCGTCACCACCAGCCTCCACTGATCCTGATAGTCCCTTCGGATCGTGCGAAACCAATCTCCCATGCCTGTCTCACACTTCAAATCCCTTAACTTAAAATCCCCAACCGAAATGAAAACCCTGGAACACCAAACAACTGTCCTTATAGGCGTCTTACCATAACACCGTCTGTCCAGACAATCAAAGACGGATACCATTAGTTTCGTTAATATTGATAGGAGGACAGGTTCTATCATCAATGTTTGACAGCGTTTTATCATGATCACACTCGACGATCTTAATACAATTAAGACGACACGAATTAACTGGTAATTCCGAAGCATCCCCATCCCATTGCTCTTTACATTTACTGGCACCTTGGTTTGCAAGCGCATCCTCCAAACAATTGGCACTCCTCCTAACATGTTGGAAGACAATGGCATTAAAAGAGGTGATGAGGTTGCTCATACAGGTAAGACACCATGCCAGTCGCCACGAAGTTGCCAGTTTGGAAGCCTGGGTACCATTAATCAGTTTGGTAGTGATCTGTATCAACATATTAGAGTCACCTTCCACTATAATACTGTTAATGCCATGATGCGCCACGTTGCTCAATCCTTGCAATAGTGCTTCACACTCCGCGACATTATTAGTTTCATGCCCAAGATGACCATAGTAGTTGAACAAAACCATTCCCTGATCATTCCGCACAGCTCCACCATACCCTGCCATGCCGGGGATTCCTTTAGAAGCTCCATCAAAGTTCATCTTTAGCCACCCCTGTTGAGGCGGCGACCACACAGTCGGACTGTTCTGTTTCCTTTTGTCAATAATGTTGCGCCCGATGAACTGTGGCAGCACCATGATGCCCCATGAATGGAGAATTTGTAATTCATTGTTTGGGATGCTCAAATCTTGTTCAGTCCAAAAGGATAATTTCAAATTTTCTGTAATCCCATGCTGGATATGCCCCCAGACGATCTTCCACGGGCTTTTGTTTTTCTTGGAATAGGCGTTTATTGTGTTCCTTCCATACCTCCCAAAGGAGAAAACCAGGAAAGAGTTTCCAAATACGGTTTAGGATTCTCCCATGGAAAGGATCCCATCTCCAATGTCTCACCATTTGCTGCGGTATGGTCCTTACCCGCTCAGATCTTTGGAAAATCCTGGCTCCTTCATCCCACAGAGCAATAGTAAAATGACACTCATCTAAAAGATGTGCTATAGTTTCAATGTGTTGGACACAGAGGATACAGATGGATGGACCCTCAAATCCATGCTTCACAATGTTATCCCAGGTTAAGATCCTACCTCTTAGCATCAGCCAAAGGAAGAGGGTAATCTTAGGCCATAATTTGGCCTCCCATAAGTCTTTCCACATATGATCTCCCATAGTACTTCCAGATCTGGTCTGAAGGTTATAAGCTTCTTTCATTGAGAACATACCTTTAGGACTGTAACCCCAACGAAGAATATCCCTCCCCTCCTGATTTTTTATCTGCCTGTTGCTAACTATTCCATGGACCTGCCTCCCTATATCTTCCCCATAGGAGTCGATCCACCACTCCAGTGGCTACCAAATATGAAAACCTCTATCATCAGAGGCGTCCTGCCAATATCTGTTCACCATCATCTAGTTAAATCTTCCATCCAAGGCTTCTTCAGGAATATTAACCAGGGTGGATATGGGTGGTTCCTGTTGCCAGGCATCCAACCAAATATTCATAGAATTTCCTTCTCAAATTTCCCAAAAACAGTGTTTCCTGATCATTGCACTACTCGCCCGTGCCATGTTCCAAATATGAGAGCCTTTCTCCAGTCCCTCCTCCCAAATCCAATCCTGCTGATCCGGGGTCCTGGAATAATTTTTTCCCCAAAGGCTGGCCCATTGTTCATTTGAGTGAGTAAGCCACCGCCACCAAATCTTGGCTCCGCAAACAATACTTAGATCCTCAGGATCACGAAGACCCAAACCCCCCTCCAGCTTGGGTTGACAAATAGTTTTCCAATCTACCAGAGACCATTTCCTATGATCCATTGTGCCTCCCCACAAGAAAGTTCGTTGGTATTCCTGATTTCCTTCATCACCGACTTAGGAGCTGCTAGAATAGAGAACATGTAAAGGGGCATAGCTTGCAGCACAACTTTTACTAACACCAGTCTGCCCGGGAGATTTAATGACCGAAGAGTCCAGTTCGACAGTCTCTCCTTGATTCTATTAAGGAGCTCTTCCCAAGATGCTTTTTTAAGAACACCCTTAGATAAGGGCGCGCCGAGATATTTGGTTGGAAGGGAGATCTTTTTGAAACCCAAAATCCTTAAAATGTTTCTCTGACAAATGGGAGGAGTGTTAAAAAAGAAGACCAGGGACATATCCACATTTATCGTAAGACCCAACGCATTTAAAAAGATATTCAGAGCCTGTTTTATTTGTCTAGCTTCCTGTACTAAAGAATGGCCCATCAGTAAAGTGTCATCCACAAACTGCTAATGGGTGATATCCTTCTCATAGGGTGGAAACTTCAAGCCTTTGATGCTTCCCTGATCAACTAAGTGAGATATGAGACGCCCAAGACATTCCGTCATGAGGACAAAGAGGAAAGGGGATAGAAAAATAGCCAGCCGAATACCCCACGAGGGTTTGAACACATTTGATGGGTGTCCATTAACCAGAATAGAGAAGAAAGCAGAGGAAGTGAGATTAGCTATCCATCTGATCCAAATATCACTAAACCCAAAAGAACTCATAATCTCTTTAATGTAAGCCCAATTCAGTTTATCATAGTCTTTGGAAAGATCTAGTTTAAGCATCATACCAGCCTTTTTAGTAGTCCGCAGGGAGTGAAGAACTTCATGAGCTAGAATAATACCGTCCATTATCTGATGACCTTCCACAAAACCAGATTGTTCCGGAGAGATTAAAGACTGAAGAAGGGGTTTAAGCTAATTAGCAAGGACCTTAGTGATAATTTTATAAATAATGTTGCGCAGGGAGATTGGTCTAAACAAATCTTCTTTCTCTGCCATCGGGGTTTTAGGGATCAGAGTGAGGAAAGTAGAGTTCAGGGAAGGGAGCACCCCTCTTATTTTTCGTGATTATTCCACTACCTGCCATACTTCCTCTTTAATTAAATCCCAAAAAGCATGAAAAAATTTTGTAGTGAAACCATCCGGTCCAGGGGATTTCCCATCCTCCATTTGGTTAATGGCAGTCTCAACTTCCAAAAGTTCAATAGGGCGAATCAACATTTCATTCTTCTCATCTGAAATAAGACGAGGAATGATCGCTTTGATCACCCTACAAGCTTCGGTGCAATCGCCTAGAATTTCAGTAACCACTTCTTTAAAATGATGAACTAATTCCTGTTCAATTTCCTCATGGGATTCTACCAACACCCCTCCCTCAGTCTTCAAGTTAACAATATGGTTATACTGTCTATGTTGAATGGTGGCCCAATGAAAAAACTGAGTATTCTGATCCCCATCTTTCAACCACATGTTACGAGATTTTTGCTTCCATAGCATCTCCTCTTTCCTTTGTCTTTGGAAGAGGTCTTTGGCAAGTTGAGTTTCCTCCCCCACAATCTCCAGGGTCATTCCAGTTTGCATGATGCATTCCTGGATCTGTTCCATCCTTAATTCCAATTTAGCTTTTTTAGCCTGTATATTACCAAAGACTTCTTTATTCCACCACCTGATCTTCTATTTGAGCATCTTCATTTTTTGTTGGAAGCAATACATTTTAGTCCCAACAGGTGGAGGCCATCATTCCTCCACATTAGAAGCGAAGTCTATGCGAGTTAACCATAACTTTTCAAATTTGAAAGGTTTGTTCATCTCAGTACCTATATTACTCCACAGTAGGGAGACCGATCAATGATCTGATCCAGAGGAAATAATAAGGCAAGATGTCAAGGTTCCCCCAAGAAGCATGATGATTTCAGATAGGAGAAAGCGATCTAATCTTGCCACCACCAGATGTTTCCCTCCCCTTATATTGTTCCACGTACACACCATGCTCCCACGATCAACATCAATTAGACTATTGTCCTCAATAAATTCATCAAATAAAATATTTTCAGGGGTAAGCTGTCTTCTTCCACCTTTTTTCTTAGATAAAGAACGGATCATGTTGAAATCCCCCCCACAATCCAATGAGATCCTTCAAACAATCTCCTCAGGTTAGTCATGGTATTAAGAAAATTTCGTTTCTCAGGACAACTACAGGGCTTATAAACATTGGTAAGAAAACCTCTCACCTTAGAGCCGATGACATGGAATTCAGTAGATAGACTAAATTTAGTTGAGAGAAAATTGCACAATGATATTCTCCTAGGGTCCCATAGAACCGCCAATCCTCCAGCATGCCCAGTAGCATCCAGAGCCATACTATTGCAATGTTTCCACAGAATTTGAGCCTTAGCCTTTAATTGGTTCCTAGAACACTTAATTTCTTTTAAAAACACCACAGAGGGTTTCTCCTTCATAAATTTACTCTTAAGGGTCTTAATTTTATGAGGACCGTTGATCCCTCGAATATTCCAAGTTAACAGTTTCATCACGCACTGTATCTAGCTGAGAGAAGAGCTTCCTAGATAGTCAGATATTGCCCAGATTCGACCAATCTTGCCCCAATTTCTCCAATCCTATCCCTGTTTGACCGTATGCCCCTTTTAGAGCTTCCTTCCTTTAATTTTCCTTGAGTTTCAAGGGTCCAATTCCCAAACTAGGGGTCAGTTTAGTTTTCAGAATAGCTTCCTTCAGGAGTTGAAGTTGGTTTTCAGGGATGGAATGGACCTCGATGTTCTTACATGCCTCTTCCATACTGTCTAGATCCATCTCTCCAAGGGCCATGTCGTCCAGATCCTCATCCATGCACTATGTCTTGCTCCTTTTAGGTTCAGCAGATTTATTATGTTTCTCATTCACAGGTATCGCCTTCAGATGCTCTTCATCAGGCTGGGATGGTTCTTTCACACTCTCAGAAGGGGTGTTTTCCATCGGAGCCTTTTCCAAGACCGCGAAACTATTAGTCTGAGCAATATTTTGCCCCAGATCCAGACCATTATGTCGTCTTCCCGTCCGTTTGCGAGTTGCCACTTTGACAAAACCCTCCTTATCCTTCTGCTCCTGAGTATTGTTGCCAGGGATATCCTCCGGGAGGTTCAGGTGGCAATCTCTAGCCAGGTGACCATGAGTATGACAACGTCAACAGCGAAAGGGGATGTGTTCATAATCCAGGGTTTGGAACCACTCTGATTCTTCCCAGTTCAGAGTTATTCCATCTAGGAGGGTTTTTGATATATTCATATAAACACATATACGGGCATAGGACACATACCTTCCTTATTTAGTTTGGTTAGATATCTTGACGAAATGTCCCATGGTTTCTCCAATATATTTTAGGATTTCCAGATCCCAGTATTCTATGGGTAATGAGTAAAGACGAATCCATACAGGAGCGATGGAAATATCTTCCTTATCTGGATTGAAATGATCTTTCCAGATCCTTAAAAATAGGCCTGCAGAGTAGTAGAAGTAAGGGCCTCCTTCAAATATCCTATCCTTATCTTCAGTATTGAGGAAAACCATAGTGAAGAAACCCTTAGACCCCAGCAAGAGATCAAAATGTCCCTTAAGTTTCCAGGTCGCATGAATCCACCAGTTCAGGGCTTTCTCCATAGGCCATTTTCCCATGAATTTTCCGATCAAAGCATGGTCCTTCATATGCTGAATTCATTCCTTCACCCTACTGGGGTTAACAGTAATAACCGGGGTTCTAGTCGATTTTGGTATACAGACTCTCGCTCCTGTCTCACCGCTAACTGCTTCCGACTGATTGAACCTCGGACTCGGTGTTGTTCATTCCCTAACAACTTCCTGCTACTTAGTCCGCAGATCTCGACCCTCTCCTCCTATCCCTATTTGTTGCTCCTGACGATTCGCTCCCTCCGTCTCTGTCGTTATTACTTGATGAAGAGGAGGGGAAATGCCCCTCCCCTGAGAGCATACCATCACGCTAATGCCTTTATCCAAAGCCTATGCACCTGAACAAATTTCGCTAAGACACGGCCTAAAAGAAAACAACCGTTGAAAGCAAGCACTTCTTGTAGCTCCACATCCCTTTTCCTATTCAACCAAATCCATTATTTCTTTCATAAATATTGTTTTGTTATACATTTATATTGCACAAATTTTAATGAACTAATAAAAATATAATATAAGAAATTTTGGAAAATATGTAAATAAATTTATTTAAAAAATTAAGGAAACTATTGAAGAGTACTTAAAAGCTAACAAGATAAAAAGGTATAAAGTATTAAATAAAAATACAAAAAAGGTACTATTTAAATAAAAGGAAGGAGAAGCTTTTACACTTCTTTAAGATGTCTCCTAAAAAAATTTGAAGGCAAATTCTTACTTGCAAAACTAAAGAAAATAATAGGATTGATTCGAAGGACAAAGATTCACGTCTTAAGAAGTTGTATGAGTACTCCGATGTCATGAATAACATTCAAACCCTCCTTATTGTGGACTATTTTTTTTCTTTAGAAGACATAGATTTTGGGGTTAAGCATTTGGAAAATGGAAAAGCTAAGGACATTGAAGGCTACCAAGCATAAGTCCTAAAAATTGGAGGGCATATCCTCATCCCTCACATCCAAAAGTTTTTCAATCTTCCTATATCATGGACTCAGAGCCTCATTGTTCCTATTTTCAAAAGCAGTGATAAAAAAAAACCCCTCTAATACTCAGACCATTATGATTAGCCTCCTCTTAGCCAATTTATACAGTGTTATTTTGGGAAAGAAGATCAACATATAGCTAGAAAGGGAAGGTAAATGAGCTAAAGGTCAAGTGGGTTTTAAAAGACACCAGTCAACTACGGACCACCTCGTTACACTCAGGATCATCGAGGAGGAGTGTCATAATAATAAATCCAGTCCTTTTTGTTGCTTTGTGGACTTTAGAAAATATTTTGATATGGTGTCTAGAAATAATCTGTGGAATAGATTAGAAGAGCTAAAGGTTCCTTTCAAGTTGAGAGTTTTTGTGATAAGATTATATAAGAGTGTCATTTCCAAGTTTAAGAACACTGAGGGTTGGTCGAAATATATTAATTGTAATATTGGAGTTAATCAAGGTTTCCCTCTCTCCCCCACCCTTTTTGGCATATATATACATCAATAAGCTAGAAGATTGGTTAGAAGAATCAAGTTTCACTGGCACAACATTAGTAGGAATAGTCGTCATCCTTCTTTTCTATGTTGATGATATCTTTTGGCAAGGTGCCCCTTTGATCTTAATAAAAAATTAAGAATTCTCAAGGATTTATGCTCTAATATGGGTATGATTGTTAACATTGACAAAACAAAATTTATGATTATCAAATCCAAGAGAGCCACTAGCACTAATTTCATATATGACAATAAAAACTTGGAGGAAGTGACTTCATACAAATATCTCGAAATTGATATCCATCACAAACTCAATTGGAATTATAGCATTGAGAAAATTATTAATGAAGTGTGGAAAGCTTATTTTGGTCTTGAAAACAATTGTAAATAAACAAATCTTGTGATGTGGGATAAAAAGAAGTTCCTCTTTGAAACTCTCGCCACCCCCGTTATCTTATAGGGGTGTGAAGTTCGGGGTTGTAGCATCCGTAGAGATTCTTGGATAAAATTTGAGCAAATCCAGAAGTTTTTTATAATTTATAACCTCAAAGTTAAAATCAATACTCTCTATCATATTATCCTCATAGAACGGGGAATTTCCCCCATTGAGAGAATAGCTATCACTAGGTACTTGATGTACAAACACAAGATAAATAACATGGGAGACCAAAGGATTCCTAAAATTGCCTTAAAATCCTATCAAAACCACATATGGCTCAAGCGGGGTTGGCTTAAAGATGCACTCCCTTGGTTAAACCATTGGGGAATTGAGGTGTGACAAAAATTTATAGGTTAAAAGAAAATTAAGGTATCATAATGTTGGTTCATATATGGGTAGAACTAGGTTCACTAACAACAGACCAGCAAGTCCCAAGATACTGGCCCTTTCGGCATCGCTTCCAAGCAAGTGAAGTCTCACCCAAAATACTTATGAGTATTGCAGGAACAAGATCTCATCATACAACAGTTATACCACATAAAATAACATAATACATACATCAATTGTGTAGTAACATTATAACTGAAATCATCCACAACTCATTATCATTACATTGTACATTACCATTAATCATTATTATGTAAATCAAACACAACAATCACACAAATAAACATTCACAATACACCGGATATTTTTACATAGAAACCCAAACATGAAAAAACCACGGAAATGCTTTTCCATTCATCGATCCCATTACATTTAGCATTTTGGCTTGGTCCAGATATGTCTAGACAACCTACAGATCCCAAAACACTACAAAACCCTTTTAGTTACAAAAATACTCAACCACGTTAACAATGGGATTGCTCATCAAATTATCATACTATCATTCTCTCATTTATTTATCTCTTCATATAGTCATCTCAACATCAACCTATTCCACCTATCCCATTACATTTATATAGCCATTGAAATAACCCCCGTGGCCCATGAAGTGGACCCAAAATCCTGACTTCCTCTTACAACTTTCTTGGTTGACGTGATCAACCACTACTCTTTCCTTCTTTCTTGATCAGTATGTCAGAGTCCTCCCTTATTTTGCAAGTTATGTTCCCTTTGACCACTTTTTCGCACTACCCCTTTTCACACTAAAACATACCAAAACTTGCTCAAAATACCTTAGGGCCAAGAGGCCCCCAAGACTCACCTATGGCTCATCTCGATCCACTCAAGCCTGCTCTTGGGGAGTCTTCCATGTTTCCACAAACTTGCCATATATATCCTTTTATGCATCGATGGTTCCTTTTACGTTATCTTCCTGTTGCTCCAGTTCTTCTACCAAATTCCCCGCTATATGTTCATGCATACATGCCTCAGCCATCTTCGCAACTTTCCTTATCTCTACGTGTTCTCCCCCAATGATTTAATATACTCACACTGCTTCATTTTTCAAGGTATCTAGCCTCTATTTCATCCATTGTTGTTCATCCCTTATTTGATTAATTTTGTCCTACAATTGTTTACTTTCTACGACCTTCAACATTCTTTCTACTGGCGGCAAGGTCCTTATGAGATCTTTTAACTTTGCAGCCCTGTTTTGCGCATCATATATTTTGCTTGTTACTCCATGTATTTCTTCATCATCCACCAATGCTTCTGATGCCTGTGAAATTTCATCAAATAAATTCACACATTCTTCGTCTAAGGCCTTAATACTATCTATTGAACCCTTCGTTGCACCTTTTATTTGATCTTGCACTTCCTAAGGTGTACTAGGCACCAACTACACTTCCAATTCACTGATCCTTACACAGAATCCCTTAATGGATTCACTAAGGCTCATCATATTGTCTTCAATAGGTGATGCATCCTCCATTTCAATTTCTGGGACTATGTTGTAGGTTTCTTCCATGAATTTCTCCAAATTCTCCTTTTTTTCATCCATCTCATCTATCTCCTTCTAAACTAGTATGCATTTATCTATGCACTCATCTCTTTCTATGCCATACTTCCTCATATCACTGAAATTATACTCTACTCTCCCTTTGATTTCTTATGCGATGCTTCGATGTAGATTGTGCAACATATGCATAGGTAGCTCTCCCAACTTCAGATCAACATGACTTAACTCTTGGGAAAGATCATGTACCTCTACTACAATAACACTCAATTCCTTCAGTTTTAGTGATACAATTATGTGCTATGCATCCAAGGGTGGCTGTGGTATTGGTATTTCACCCTGGTCAAGGCCACTCTACTGCTCACCTACTGTTTGAACTAGTGTTAGCCTTATTTATGCTAATTCCTTTTGTAACTCAATCAACTGTCTTGTCATTTGTGCAAATCATTCCAAGAGATTTTCATCATCCTTCTTCCATATGTATTCAATGGTGCCCCTGAACCTCTTCGTTAACATTTCCATGCCATCCTCAGTCAACGAAATAACTACGCTTCCCTTCTGCGCTTTCATCTCCGTTCTCTTCCCTTTTGTTATTTCTGTAGCTTTTCTTTTTTCCCTGATCGAAGCTTGATTATGTGTCACACTAGACTCCTTCTCTCCCTTTGGTTATTGTTCATTCTCTTCACCTATTACTTCTTCTATGTCAAATACCTCTTCTCTAGGTTCGTCTTGTCTTTGCTCATCTATTCCATTTTGTTGATCCTCTGTCTACGACACATCTGGTGATATTTATTATGCAGGAACTAGTACCCTCCATTCCTGAGGTGGTTCTTGAATGATTCCACTTACATTTTATTATGTTAACTTATACTACATAGGAAACCAATCCCTAGTGGTATCCCTCCTCACTTACACAAACATAAAATCTGGCCTTGCCTTAAATCGATCAATGTTCTTAAACATATATATGATGTGAGGCCCCATGCGAGGGGTCTTTAGAATATTGTATTGGATACTCTCCTTATAGATATAAAATGTAATGTTTGTGTCTCTCTTCTGGTATGTGTTCTCACTATACCACAATGATGCAAAATATGTAGCCAAACAATGACCAACTTGCCCCACAAACTACAAATATTTTGGCTCTACCCAATCAACTAGTGAAATCAATACCGATAACCAAGAGTAATGGAAAGGGATTCCTTTTTCTTGCACATCATGACAATCACTCAAAAAATCGTTCACTATAAATTTCACCCAGTTCATTTGGACACCTTCGACACACTGCTCCGCCAATGCTATCACTTCCGCGGAGACTTGATTAGGGCGAAATTTCCTCAACAACTTGCTAGCAAGAGCCATTGTTGCAAATTGCACCAAGTAATTTTCAATGGAATCTATATCATAGCCTCGAGTGTTTTTCAACAAAACATATTTATCCTTCATCTTATTGGCAAGTTCCTTATCCTTTTCCTTCCCCTCAAAATAAGTTGCTAGATCTAGTCCTACAGTTGGTAAGCTGGTGATCCTCAACACTAATGGTGTATGAATAGAAACTTTCCTATCAAGCCACAAAAATCCTCCATGAACATATAATAAAAGCTGCTTTATGCAGGCGTTGACCTCCACAATTCGACCAAAATGTGTTATTTCTAAGAGGCCCAATATACCTGACTTTTCCAACCGTCTATCCCATTGCTAAACTTCAACAACGCATGGAGTTGTGTCTTCATTGCGCACTTCCATTAAGTACTTGTTTGGGGAAAATTTTGGGAATTTCTATCTATCGGCTAGGTCATGATACACATACTTAATATTTGGTACTTTCCCCATCATGTCTCCTTCCTATAATACTCACTTTGGGATCATTGGCATCTATAGTGTGTACTTGGAATCCTTAGGAAATATAACTAGTTTATCATTTGTGTTTCTTGGTTGTAAATATAGTGACAAAACCAATGGCATGCAAGACATTGAAGCCTCTGCATCATGCTTTCTTTTAGTGCAGAATTTGGGATTCCTAGATCATGTTGACCTTCGTGTTGGTGTGAGATTTACTAATGATGCTGCTACTCCTACTACCTTTGGTTCTCCATGGATTTCTGGTAGTCCTGGCTCCATGAACTCTTTCACAGTATGCTCAGGTGAATTCTCAAGCATACTCTCTCCCAACACAATAGTTTTTCATTTATCTCTGAAGATCAATTCTCAACAACACTCTACAAATAATGATCTCGATATCCATCCCTTTACAAATTTAATTCCCCATTATCATGTCTTGTCGCCATGTTAACCCTATATTGAATATATTTGACCATATCTCCTTCAGGATTTAGCAAATCGGGCACCTATCCAACATTTACTTTCCTTAATTCCCTTGGATCCTTTCACACATTCATGTCACATCTATCATTTAATGCAATTCCTTCCTCATTTGGTCAAAGATTTTTGTCATTAATAAACCATTTTTTTTAACCATCTACAACATATCGACATCTCTATATGTATTCCTAATTAACTTTGACATATTCCTACTTATGCCATATGTGTAGAGACTTTTTAGTGTCCAATGTCGATTTCAACTGCACTTGACACCTAGGCGTCGAATATATGTTCATGATTAATGAAGGAAAGTACGATTGTCCCTATACAATTTCAACCGACTTCCATTAACTAAGCCATCCATGAATTCCCCATTCAATTTTTGCAATTGCAAAGACCCCCCTTATGTCACATACTTGATCACATATGGTCCTAACCAATGCATTCTAAACTTACCAGGATGTTTCAAGAACTTATCGTCATAGAGGAGAACTAAGTCTCCTACTTGGAACTTCTTTTGCTTGATATGTCAGTCATGCCATGTGTTGGAGGATCCTAGGTTGTCCGCCTGACTAGGTCCTCCGTTTGACTACTTCGTAGAACATGTCGAACCGGTTAGTAAACTGATAGGTCATTATGTAACTATCTGTAAAACATATATATAGGATGGAGAGACGGATACATAAACAACACTAAGACATTGTAACACACTTATGTAGTTATTCTATGTAATAGAAATACTTGTTGGCTCTACCACCATTACTTATCTTTTGTTCATATCTATATATTTACTTGCTTATTCTATAACATGTATCGCCGGTAACTATGCAATCCACTTGAATACAACATTGGTTCCATTGCCGATGATACATGCACATGATGATAAAGAGCATGATATAAAGGAATGGTGGGATAGAAAGATAGAAACCTATATGCAAGACTTATGTTAGAAAGATATCAATAGATCCAACTATCATTGAATATCAAGAAATGCATATTTTCCACTCCAATAGGAATCCTACTTGGACATATTGTATGTAAAGAAGGTATAAAATTTGACTTTGCAAAAATTAAGGTAATACTCGACCTGGAACCTCCATTTAACTCCAAACAAGTCAGAGTGTTGCTTGGGAATACAGGGTATTACATAAAATTTATCCATCACTACTCTAACATGACATATCCGTTAGAAGAGTTGTTGAAAGAAGATCAAGACTACCAGTGGACAGACGAATGCGCTACATCATTTGACATTTTAAAAAGGAAACTAGTTGAAGCTCCCATCTTAATATTTCCAAAATGGTCAATCAAATTTCATGTACATATTGATGCTTCTAGAATAGAATTTGGCACAATCCTAACCCAACTTGGAGATGATGGAATGGATTATCCTAACACCTACAGTAGCAGAAAATTAAATAAGGCAGAAAGGAACTACTCAACAATTGAGAGAGAAGCACTGGGAATGGTATTTGCACTCCAGAAATACTGACACTATCTACTCACCAATCATTTTGTGTTCTATACAGATCATCGGGCCCTAAAATACTTGGTTAATAAACCCCTACACCACGAAAGAATCTATCGATGGTTACTATTATTCCAAGAATTTGAGTTTGAAGTTATAGTTCGACTAGGTAAACCAAATGTCGGACCCGACCATTTTTCAAGGATAGACACAGGCCATGAAGAACCAAATGGAACTTAGGATGATCTACCCGACGCTCACTTATTTATAATTGAATTTGTTCCATCATACTTAGCAGAGATCGCTCAGTTCCTAAAAGAAGGACAAGCTCCAGAAGGAATGCATGAAAATAAAAAGAAAATTCTAGCAATGAAAGTTGCACCCTATACTATAATAAATGGATTTCTCTATTAGATTGGATTAGATGATGTACTACGACGATGTGTTATCGACCATGAAAGAAAAGATATAATTAATGAAGCACATAATGGACCAACAAGTGGACATTTCCAATCCAACACGACAGCTATAAAAATTCAGCAATCAGGATTATGATGGCCGACAATCCCTAAAGATTGTCAAGAATTAGTGAATAAATGCAACAGATGTCAGTGACTTGTACGACCATTACCAAGTACTGAAATGTCGTTAATATCAGTAAATCCAAGCCTAACTTTTGAAATTTGGGCAATCGACTTCATAGCTCCATTTCCAACTCCTGGTCGACGAACGGGATCAAGATATATCATTACTGTGGTCGAATATGTTACTAAATGGGTGGAAGCAAAACCTGTCGAGATAGCTTCCAAATTCATCTATGAGAACATTATTAGAATATTTGGACGTCCACTCACCTTGATTAGCCACCAAGGGACCCACTTTTTCAACAAAACAATTTCCATATTGACGAAAGAATTTTTTATCGAACATAGAAGAAGCACAACATATCACCCTCAGTCTAATGGCACAATAGAAGCATTCAATAAAACACTAACTACAGGATTGACTAAAATGTGCAATATCAACAAGGATGACTGGGATGCCAAGATACCTACAGTACTCTGGGTGTATAGAATAATATACAACAGATCAACAGGTTAGACTCCATTTAAACTTGTATATGGACAAGAAGCAGTCGTTCCCCTACACTTTCGGAAACAAAGCATCGATGATTGCATAAATACTACATATTGATATTGAATAGGAGAGAAAATAAATATTCTCCCAACTGTCAAAACTTGAAGAACATCGACATATAGCAATCCATCATCAAGAAATCCAAAAGCAACAATAGAAATATTGGCACAATTGAAACATAAAGAACAAAAATATATGAGTTGGTGATCTAGCCTTGCGATATGACATCTGAATCAAAGGGAATCCTAAAAATATACACACTGCATAGTTGGGTCCCTACGTTGTTGAAGAAATCCATGCTTACAAAGTAGTTCAACTAAAAACACTACAAGGGAGCGTGTTCCAGAAACTTGTGAACAATGCCCGACTAAAACTCTACGAATATTTAAAGAGAGAGAGAGAGAGAGAGAGAGAGAGAGAGAGAGAGAGAGTGAAGTTAGTTATAACTAACTCTCACAAAATTATCAATATAAATAAACACATGAGACAAGTGTATTGGACGATTCATCATGACAAGAGATTGGAGAGACAACATCGACAAAGGAAATACAAGAAGCCACACAAGTAGAAAATGATCATAAACCAGATGAAAACATTTGAAGCATGACACTAGACATGAAAAATTATAGACAAAGTGGAACAAGTTGCCAAGAAAGTTTCAAACAAGATGCTCGATTAAGTCGACACGAATCCAACCAACACAACACCGAAGAACGGAAAAATTTAAAAATAGGTCATTAAAATCGACAAAAGGAACAAATAAGTCGGTATGCTACGGACAAAGTCCCGACCAACTGTCATTCGAGAAACTCACTACTATACACTAGTGAGATTTTGGACCAGGAAACATGAAGACAAGTTCCATATGCAGCAGGGAAGATATTCAAGACTGACCACCAGCAATAAGTCGACTGATTCATCATCATCACTAGATCGATTGATCACGACAACTCACATACATATTGTCTCCTGAATCATGATTAGAATAATTTTCACATGATTTACACAAGCCATCATTCACCATTAGTGCCTACAAAGTCATCGACACTTCAAATATCATCAATTCAACTACCACCATGTCAGCATACAACACACTTTCAAGGTATAGATCTGATTGATGCATGTACGATTACTCCAAAAAATCTGCAGTCACTACATGTGATATCTATTACCACCATCCCACCATGCATAAATCAATGTCAATACAGTAAACAACACACAATAAAAAAATACAATATAATTACATTTCATATACGATGATTCATATGTACCTTGACGATTTCTATTATATTGCAACTTCCATAGGTGAGGTGTCATTCTCTGTGGTTTTAATGCAGTCTCTTGCTTGCCATTGAACATATGTTTTTCGGTAGTTCGATACCTGTGATTCGTAGAGAAGAAGTGCCTATACTCATCAAACACCTCCTTTCCTAAGATTTTTGAACGACGAGATTTTATCTTAGGACCACAAACTGGACATGCAAATTTCTCCTTTGTTTGAATACCTACATAAAGAGATGGAATATCTATGTCAATTATAATTATATACAAAATGCATGGATTATTTATAAAAGCATGTTTGCATAGTATATTAACTAGTTCATAAAATTAAATGCAAATAAAGCGGAACTTATAATTACATACCGCAAAAATGGGTTAACCTTGGGGAATCATGTATTGTCCATACAATCATTGCATGGAATCGAAATTGCCTTTGTTGTATTGGTCTAGATACGTCATACATAGTGATGCCATTCCATAAATTTAGTAGCTCATCAATAAGAGGTTCGATATATACATTCATATCTTTGACTTGGTACTTACCTGATTGATTTGAACATATAAAAAATATAATTATGAGACATACCATTTAGATATATAAAACATATTGCACAAGAGAAAAACAATAAATATATATTACATTATGCAACAAAATATGACAAATGAGATACCACTACATTAAAAAAAAAACTGTAGACACAATATACTTGGAACAATCATCGACAACATTATGTGCTCCCTCTTTATTGACAAGCATGGAGGAATGTTATTGTTGATAACAAAAATAGGCCACACCGAGTAAATGTATCTCATCTCTACAAATGGATTGACACCATCTGCTGCCAAAGAAATCCTAAGATTACGATGTTCTTCTTTAAAGTGAGGCCATTTTGTCTCCATATCTCTAAAAGCAGACCCATCTGTGGGCATCCGAATAATGTTGTCTTGACTTCTGTTTTATGCATGGTAATCCATAAACTGCGCTATGTTTTTTCACCTGAACAGTCGTTGCAAACGTGGAATAATGGGAATATAACGAAGAACCTTGTGAGGCACCTTTTTTGTTACTTGATCTATTCGATATCTACTGATATGACATTCAGGACATTATGTTGCAAATTCATGCCAATTATAATATAGAACATGGTCATCAGATCATGCATGAATTGCTTCATACTACATTCCAATTTCTTTCATGATGGCAGATAAATATCGAAAAATAAAATTCCAATTTCACCTATCATGCTACAACAAATTAAAATAAAAGACTAGTTAATATAATATAGAAATAATATTAATGAAACACATTTCATCCGTATTAATTTGACTTATGAATTAACAATAAAATTATTAGATGATCATATATATTATGTGATGGAATATATTACATACCTTAACATCCGTATGACTGATAAAGACCATTCATAACCTTCAAGTTCATTATCAACAATATAGCAGAGAGAAGATTTGTGTTGGAGCCCTCATAAAGGGGTTCATATGCCTTCTCAATAAGGGATATATCATGAATATCATCAAAATGATCATCATTTTCATGATCATGATCATAATTTTCATGATCATGATCATCATCATCCATTCTAACATTAAATGAATCATGGATCAAAGTATTTGTAACATCATCTTCAACTATGTTATCAGTATGATCATCTTATTCAATATGATCATTAACTTGTTCTCCATTATTCATAGCTCCATGTTCCTCCGGTACTTGTTCTGGAAGCACTTCCTCTGGACGATATGCCGTAGGATGTATTTCCTTTATAATTACATGAAACCATCAATAGATAAAATTTAATATAAGAAATTCAAATGCAAATTGTAAAAGTTTCAAATGCAAAATGTAAACATTTTTGTGATGCATTTAAAATTTGTGTATGGTTAACAGAGAATATTATATAATCAACAATGCAATCACTGTAGTGTTGATGTTTTCTTTTTTCATTTAGAGAAGCGAAGTGCTCTGATTTTTCTTGGTAAAGAAAACATGCAATCAATCAAATAGATCAATCAACTACTCTTTATTATTACCTTTGAGTGTAATACAAACAAGAAGAGAAAAATACAAGAAAAAACTAAAAATAACAGGTTAAAAATGACTATTTTCATGAGTGGTCTCTACAGTTAGATAAAAAGGGGAAACAACAAGGGTCTAGTCACTACTTTAGGGATGAAAAGAAAAATGGCCAATTGTACTATTGGTCAAATAGGTGCATCCAAACTATCCAAGAGATATAAAAATTGACCCAATTACTGAGCAAAGCTACTCAAATATAACTCAAAATTTCCCATACTGTCCACTAAGGTAAGATAAACGATACTATGGTTTCTATAGAGAAAATAGAAGAGAAACAACATGCCAATATAGTCATTATTTCTATTATCATGGAAAGTGTCACAAATCTAGAGAGCTAAGTGCTTTCCCCGGTTAGTGGGTTAGTCTCACTATGAACAAATAAATGAGTTATTCTACTATACCCTAGATTCAACATGCACACAAGAAAAAATTATTATAATAAATATCAAATATTAAAATAATATTTATTGTCCATGTTAGTCCCCATCTATTGAAACCATGATCAATAGATAAAAGTTAATATAATAAATATTAAAATATTACATACATTTACAAAAACAATCAAAATAAAAACATATATAATGCAAAACTTACAAATGGATGATATTCATGTCCCCCCTCGGTATGTCCATGTTCCCTACAATGTTTTCTAGCCGTTGTGATCAAAATTCTTCTACTCTTAAAGCCCCTGCATTGACTACATGGACAATAGCATTTCCCATCACCCCTTCTTTTCACTGCTTCCCATAATCTAGCAAGCAATTGTTGATTTTGTTCATCTGGATCAGGAATATTGCTAGTTGACATTTTCTCGTAAAGATATTGAGTGAAGATTATCAATATTAGAAAATCAAGCTCCACACTTCGCTCACTTTAATCACAAAAACAATGGAAATAATGAAAAATAGTCTGCTGAAAAACAGTCCGCCGAATAAAAAAAATTCCGCAAACCTTCGCTTGTATAGAAAACATGTCGGAATGTTTCGAAATTTATAGATTTTAAATTATAACCTTCTATCGGATATCTGAAGACTTGAACTTAGTTACCATTGGAGAGTAGATGTCGGATATCCGACATGCTAGGGAAAGATCTGCTGTCGAAAATCCGACATTCTCAAGCATCACATGACGTCGAAAATCTGACGGCTAGAACCATAATATATTGTTGGATATTCGACATACGCGGGCTTAATATTAGGTCAGATATCCGACGACATTGGTGACTATTCCAGGGACCTTGTCGGATATCCAAGTGCCATCGGATATCCGACGGACCCTTCTATCAATTTAAAAAAAACCATCAAATTTTGTAGTTTTGAAGGTGAAATCCGACGACACAGTCCTTTTCATAGGATGTCGTCGGATTTTCTTGTCGGATTTTGGGTTCAAATATTGTAGTGGACAATTATCCCTTCCCCATCCATCCCATCCCTTCCAACTCACCACTTCACTAGCCATTCACTATAAAGGGTTATCCATACCCCATATAGAATCACAATGAAATCTTCAGGAAGCCATGGCATTATTATTCACCACATCTGTTCCTTTTCCTTTTTTGTTCTATTAGGAATGCTTGAGTTTTATGGTCGTTCCCCAGTTCTTTTCATGATATATGAGCATTTCGACAATTTTCTCCTGGAAATTCCTCTACACTCCATGATATATGGGCATTTTGAGCACTCTCAAAGTCCCAAGACTAGGGTTTGTCATTATGTTCTTTGCCACAAATCACGTCCACGTAGATCACTCTCCCATATTTGATCGGTTTGCAAGCTGGAGCGGACATGGGAATATTAGCAGTCCAAGTAATTTTTTTCTGGGGCATTTTCTTCTCTAAAACAACATGTGACTGTTTTGTCAATCTTCCACATGATTGCAAAAGTCGTCAGATGTTGTTCAGTGCCATATCATGTTGACAGCTTCTTCTATCTACATGGGCACGTTTCCAGTCATAATTTGACGACCCAGTTCCAGCCATGGTAGTATTTTGTATCAGTTCAGATTCATCAACTGTCTACACTTAGTTTTCACAAGACAAGCAACAACGAAGTTCATCTATTCAACTATCCCAAGTTACTTTCTGATTTCTTTGGGATGAATAAAGGCTTTGTTCACGGGGGAGATGTTGGAGGAGCCTAGGTCGACCTCCTGACTAGGTCCTCTGTTCGACCACTTTGTAGAACATGTCGAACCGTTGAGTCGGTTACTACATGTCGAATCGATTAGTCGAGTCAGTTAGTGAACCGACATGTCGTTATGTAACTACCTGTAAACCATATATATAGGTTGGATATTCGGATACATAAACAACACTGAGACATGTATCGCTGGATATTCGGATACATAAACCATTACTTATCTTTTGTTCATATCTATATATTTACTTGCTTATTCTATATCATGTATCGCTAGTAACTATGCAATCCACTTGACTACAACACCATGTCTTTTCCCTTGTTTTTTGTACTTGTTGATGGAAACCTATAATAAACTTGTCTTCTTCCAACTTCAATAACTATGACAACCTCTCCTCCACTACTTTAGTATCTGTCATTTCTGTAAACACAAAAATACTTAAGCTTGGCACAATATAATCCATAGGCATTACAACCTATTGACCATATACCATACTAAAAGGTGTCTGACCTGTCAATGTTTTACAATTTTTCCTATACACCCATAATATTGTTAGTGTACTCAAGTCCTAATCGTCGCGATTCACATTACATATTTTTGGTCAAGGCATGCTCTAAAATTTTATTGAAAGATTCGACAGTTCCACTGGCCTAAGGATGGCATGGTGTACTCTTTTGATGGTAGATCTGAAATTATTTTGTTAGTGCTTCAATAGTCCTATTCAAAAAATGGGTTCCCTGGTCACTCAGAAAAATCCTAGGACAACCAAACCTAGTAACCTCATTTTCAAATAAGAACCTACGAGTAGTTGTAGAAATGCAATCCCTGAATGGTTCAACCTCATCCCACCGAGTCAAGTAATATATAAGAGTTATTATGTACCTAGCTCATGTCCTTTTCATGGGTGGGTTAATTGGTCCAATAAAGTCAAAAACCCATCTGTTAAATGCATGTAATGTTACCTGATGAACTAATGGAATTTCATCTCTTCTTGAAGGTTTCCCAACCCTTTTAAATACATCACAAGACTTGTAGTACTCCTTTTCATCCCTATGCAAAGTATGCCACCAAAGCCCCACCCTCAATACTTTTTGTGATGTAGACTCACCTACATAGTGTTCCCCTACAACACCATCATGAGATTCTGCTAGGATCATAAAACTTTCATTTTCTAACACACATATTCTCAGGATTTCATATGGGCCCAATTTATACAGTTGTCCTGCTATAAGTTAATAGTATGCTACTTTTACAACCAATTGTTTCTTCTATGCCACGGTATAATCCTCAGGAGCCATACCTATACTCAAGAACTGAACAATGTCTTCAAAGTAATTATCCACCATCCTTATTGAAAATAACTGTGCATCAGGAAGTTTATCATCTAAGTTTACTAGTTCTTCTCCTGTCTCTAACCTCGATAGATGATCAGGGCCTGCATTTAACTTTCTTGGTTTGACTACAATTTCAAAATCATACTCTTGAAATAATAACAAACATATTCAAATCTCCCCCCCCCCCAACACTAGCTTATTAACTAGGTATCTTAAAGTAGAATGGTCAGTAGACATCTTAAAATGAGACCCCAATAGATAATATCTAAATTTCTGAATTTCATATACCATTTCTAACCCTTCTCTTTCTGTTGTAGTATAGTTCCTTTTAGTTGTTGATAACTTTCTGCTAGCAAAAGAAATAGGGTGATCTATGTCTCCTTCTTCAGGATGTGTCAAAAGTACACCCAAAGCTATAGATGAAGCATCGAAATGTACATGAAACTCCTTTCTCCAATCTAAAAAGACCAAGATTGGTGAAGTTACCGTCTTTTCTCTCAAGCTGTCCAAACTCTGCTAGCACTCCTCATTCCGTTGGAATTTAATATCCTTTTTCAACAATTTCTCCATAGGAGTAGTAATATGTGCATATATTTTAATGAATTTCCTGTAATAACCTATATGTCCCAATGTTATCCTCAGTTCTCGCACTGATGCTGGTGGTGGAAGATCAATAATGGAAATCTTGGCAGGATCCATCAAAAGGCCCTGTTTACATACTACATGCCCTTGTAACATACTAAAAGGGGCACAAAATATGCATTTCTTCAAATTCAAATAGATTTGGTATTGTCTACATCGATGCAACATCAAACTTAGATTCTCAATATGATTCTTTAACAAACCAAAAATTATCCAATCGTTGAAGTATACCTTCAAAAACTTATGAATGAACTCCTTGAAAGCTGCGAAAACTACCCTAGAAAAAATAGCAGAGGCATTCTTCAACACAAATGGCATAACTGTATACTATTAATATCCCTACTCTATTGCAAATGTAGTCTTATGTTGATCCTCCTTAGTAATCTTAATCTAATGATATCTAGAAAACAGGTCGGTAAATGAGTAGGCTTCCTATCCTCTAACAATCTCTAGTACCTCATCTGTAAAAGTGGCGGGGAATGGATAATGTAAGCATGCATCATTTAAATTTATTAGATTGACACAAATCTTAGCTTCCCCTATCTTCTTATCCTAGACTACCATAGGGATAATCCACTCCAACTCTTCAACAAGTTCAATGATTCCTGCATCCAGCATCCTATCAATTTCAGCCTTCACTTTCTCTTTATATCTTGGATTTAATCTGTAGGGTCTCTATTTAACGGGATTCACACCAGCATTAAGTGGAATTTTTATCTCTCATAAGTCACAAATAATACCTTTCATTTCTAAAAATTTGGTGGGGAACAAATCCTAATACTCATGTAATAAATCATTAATTTTTCCTACAGTTTCATCATCCTAGTAAGCACTAAGAACCCTCCCTCTAACATATTTGATTCTCATAGGTTCGAGCGGGTACTGACAATCAGGGAATTGACTGAGGACTAATTCCATTGGAATAAAATAAGATCTTAAACAATGATATTAAGTCTCCCGTAGGTAAAATAAGGCCACCCGATAAAGTAGAAACTGACATGCATAACATGCAAGCCAAACTCATAGTGCATGCAACAAGAGTTAATTAAAGAGTATGCATGCATCCAGAAGTGATTGCATGCAACCTTAACTTCATAAGATAAATAAAAACGAGGTAGGGCATGCAATCTCAACATTATAAACGAATGAAAAATTGAGTTTCCAAACATGCATATGTTATTATTGATCATTGAGGATTCATATTGAGAGATCTAAGAGCCAAGCTAGGGTTGAGGATGGATTCCTTAACTAACAAATGCATTTAGACAGTGAAATATATCTTCCCTAATCACTTCCAGGAATATATCATACATGTCTACCATTATTATTCAATCATTACATCAAGATTCAGTACTCTTCACAGGGATTCGAGCTAAAGGATTGAGAGGGAACTTCACATATTCTAAGATCACTAAGGGCGCATTCATATGATCCATTGAACTGGTTCAGGGGATAATTCCAAATATCTAACCAAGAAGAGGGTGTTGAACTTTGGTTGTCATTGATGTCAACTGATATCAAAGAGGATTCGGTATTCTTGTGCCAGTTTGAAGAAGTATATGAAAGCCACTTTGAATAAGTATACGGAATCCAGTTTGAAGAATTACATAAGAAGTACATCCATATTACAGAAGTATGCGAGTTCATTCATCTTGAAGAAGTATGTAAGGTACATGTGCAAGTCATACATCCACCTAGTCCTACAATCTCATGGCTAAGTCAAAAAGAGTTGGTTGGACAAGGTTTGGCAGTGCACAAGAAGTTTGGGAGCAAGAAGTGGTTGGACAGGTATACAAGTTCCGAAAGTGCGCAAGACCCACAAATCAATTGAAGTATACAAGTTGTTGAAGCGTACAAGAGTACCAGAAGATAGTAGCGGTCAGACAAGTCATGTGTGCAAGACCCACAAGAGATGGTAGTTAAAGGGTGCAAGTCCCCACATGGAGTGGTTGACAAAGTGCACAAGTCCCACAAGGTGTGATACATCAATGGCACAGAACATGACAAGTGGTGGAAGTGTGAAGTAAGTGGAACCGCGAATTAAGGTAGAAGAGATGCTACGAAAAAATTGTGGACATACCATTCGTGTAGGACAATATAAATAAGAAGCTGAGTTGGAGAATTGATGCAATCTTGTAAGATCGATACTAGAAGATACATATTTGAAAAGATTCTAATTTTCGGAGCATCAAGGGCTCATGGAAGTAGAATGGCATGATATAATAGAGATACAAGTGCGCACGAATAGAAGAACAAAATCACTAATTATGCGCAGAAGGATGTAGTTTATTTGTGACAATTTCGTGAAGATAGAAGTGCAACACTATAGAGGATGAACAAGTGCATAAGAACAAAATGATTGTATCGTAGATAGTACACAATAAATCATAGATGGTCTAAGACAATTGTGTGAAGACAGACTTGAAGCACAACTAGGGATGCACAAAGTGAAGTAGTTTATCATTTGCATGAATACAAACTTGCAGCACAGTAGAAGAGGCACACCATGAAGAGATTAATCTGAGACAAATGCAAAGAATAGAAAGGTCGTATCTCAGATGATGAATAGGAGGTCGTATATTATCTAAAGATGGATGCACCAAGATAGAGGGGTAATATTAGTAGAAGGTACGCATATTGATCTGATACAGATGCGCAAAGTCAGAATAGTAGCACAACAAAGGATGTGTAGTATCAGTTAGATTTGCCGATGCATAAAATAAGAATAGACAAATAGCACATGATGTGCAGTATCTATTAAGTGTGCAGAAATAGAGTGGTGAGATGAAGCAACACACAGTTTGTGAAGTATGACATAAAGTATGTAATGTTGATGTTTTCAAGTGACGTTTTTGATACAAATCAATGACAGAAATATCTCAAGGATATAGAAAGTGCACATAGCAGAACGAACAACAGATAATCTGAAGAGTGCGCAGATCAGAAGAACAACAAATCAATATATTCTATAGACATATCGGGGCGGTAGGATGGGGCAAGGAGCTAGGGGTCGATGCTTCCTTCCAATTGAAGCTAATAAATCAGGTAGTCAATGTTTCCTGCAGGTTGGTGCCTATAGACCCAGGGGGTCGATGCCTCCTTCCAGTTGGTGCTAGTAAACTTCGGAAGTTGCAGGTGCTTCCATGAATGTAATATTTATATTACAAGAGAGCATTCCATGGTTTTCTACCGTTTGGTTTTCCATGTAAAAATATGTGTGTTCTATGTATTGTGCTTATGTGGATGAATGTTATTGTTTATGTGGACGCGTAATTTAAGTTCCATATTAATCAGTTAAGAAGTTAAAAAGTGTTTATAATTGCACTAATACTGATTCACCCCCCCCTTTCAGTATTAATAAGATTCCAACAATTGGTATTAGAGCATGTGTCTTTAGTAACAACTTAACATCTGGAAGATAGATATTTGTACATATATGAACATGCAAGAAAAATTATTCATGGCTAACGAATATGATCTAATAAATATGAACACAGAATATGAGGGGATGGATGAAGTAAATTTTGAAGAGAGTTTAGTAATGCTTTGGAAGAGTTAAAGAAATCAAGAAAGAATATTTTTTTTGCAGGAATCCCTATTGAAATTAGAAGTAGATACAACAAGGAAGTTGAAATTGAAAGAAGAAAAGTGTGAAAATCCGGAAGCTGAGATCACTTCTATGAAGGAAGAACTTCAAAAAATCAGCATTTAGTTGGAACATGGAAACAACACCAAAATCCTGTCAAAACGAGACTGTGAGGGATCAAACTTTGTACTTGATACAAAGAGTTATGCATATGCACTCAAAATTTATATTCCAAAGAAATATTAGAAGTTCGAAGAAGAAAATAGGGAGTCAATTCACATGGAAACTAGACCTACGCAATTCAGAAGATCTCATCCAATCATGTATCAAACTCTCTTATTGGGCAATTGTTATTTATGTCATAATTCTGGTTATAAGGCAATGAACTGCAGAGCACATGCACATGCGAATGCTAGAATAAATGGCAATTGTAATCAATCCAACTTCATATAGAACAATGAAGTAAAATCAACTGGAACTCCAAAATAAAATGTCAATCTATTCAGCCTCTTGAACTTAGATAGTGAATGGTATAAGTGCCATAATCACGGCCATAGAAGTGAGGATTGTAAAGATCAGTTTCCATCTATGCAATTGGACGAAGACAAAAACATCCCTAGCAAGGTAGAATCAATAGAATGCGGTCTAGCTCTGCATGTGCAAAATAAGAGGGGACAATGGTACATTGATAGTGGTTGTTCTAAGCACATGATAGGGGACATAAATACTTTCCTAAAATATAGGGAAGAAATGGGAGGTAGTGTCTACTTTGTGGATAACGTCTCAACCAAAATCCTAGGTAAAGGCTTAGTAAGCTTGGGGAATAAAAGGACCAAAGTAGAAAATATCGCATTGGTTGAAAACATGAAGCACAATATCCTCAGTGTTAGTCATATGTGTGATCAAGGACATACACTTACCTTTGATTCAGAAAAATGAAAAATTAGAAACAGTAATATAAGAAGGCTAGTAGCAATAGTCACTAGACCCCCTAAAATTGTATATATTCTGGACGAAGGAAAGGAAGAATAATGTTGCATGGAACAGATAGATGAAATTTAGCTCTAGCATAGAATATTGGGACATGTCAATTTTGACAATTTGGTCGGAATCAATAAAAAACAGGCTGTAAGAGACATTCCAAGAATCATGAAACAATTGATTTTTTTTCTGCAAGCACTTCCTGCACAGAAAGAAAACAAGATTCACCTTCAAGACAAAAGAGCACTCCACATAAAAACCTTTGGAACTAGTACAGTCTGATCTCTATGGCCCAATGAGAACCAAAGGGTTAAATGGTGAGTCTTACTTTCTTCTTTTCATTGATGATTATACTAGGATGAAATTGGTGTTTTTCCTCGAAGAAAAGTCAGAGACATTTGAATGCTTCAAATTTTTTAACAAAGTGGTTGAGAATGAAACTAAGTTAAGGATTAAGTGTCTAAGATCTGAAAATGGAGGCGAATACACGTCGAAAAAAATTGAAAACTTCTTTGAAAAACATGGAATCAGGAGACAATTTTTAGCTGCCAGAACTTCGCAGCAAAATGGAGTGGTGGAAAGGAAAAACAGAATTGTGCCAGAAATGGCCAGAACAATGTTGAATGATTCAAAGCTGTCAAATATTTTTTGGACTCATTCCATTCATACAACTATACACATCCTTAATAGATTTCATATAAGGACAAAAAGTAACTCGATTGCTTATGAACTCTAGAAAGGAAGGCCAACCACATTCAAGCACTTTAGGGTATTTCGAAGCAAGTGTTATATCAAAAGGAACGTTGAAAACTTGGGAAAGTTTGGCTCCATATCAAATGATGGAATTTTTCTTGGATATGCTACAAGAAGCAAAGCATACATGTGCTACAATCTACAACTCAGAAAGATGGTAGAAAGTACATAGGTAAAAGTAGATTAAGTTTTCATGCACAGGAAATTAGAAGACGATGATCATCAACGAATGTTTGAGTAATCATGTGCGGAAATTCTAGAAAATAAAGAAACAGGAGAATCAAAGGAGATGATATATCAACATTAATTAGGATACAGAAGACATGATACAACATTTCCTTCCATATATGTTCAAAAGAATAATTTAGAAGATTTGATTATTGGAGATAAAAATACGGGTGTAAGGACCAGAAGAATATGTTTACGTGACCCAACCGAAGAATTTCATTTTCCTTACTATCTAAAACAGAACCAGAAGGTTTTGAAGAAGATAGAACATATGAGCATTGGGTTAAAGACATGGAAGAAGAATTAGATCAAATTGAAAAGAATCAGACCTAGGAACTTTTTCCAAGACTCAAAAATAAAAATGTTATCAGTACAAAATGGGTATTCATAAACAAACTAAATGAAGAAGGACAAGTTGTTAGAAACAAAGCAAGGTTGGTGTGCAAAGGTTTTGCGTATATTGAGCGAATAGAATTTTAAGAAACCTTCACTCTTGTAGCACGAATGGAAGCAATTAGATTGTTCCTGGAATATGCTTGTGCTGAAAATGTCAAGGTATATCAAATGGATGTAAAGTCAACATTTTTAAATGGAGATATTGAAGAAGAAGTATACATTGAACAACGAGATGGATTCTCTCTTTCAGATAACAAAGACTATGTTTGCAAATTAAAGAAATATCTATACAGACTCGAGTAGGCTCCCAGGGCTTGGTATTCAAGATTAGACAAAAATATACAAAAACAAGGTTTCAAGAGGGGTAGTGTAGATAGTAATATTTACATAAATATTGAGCATGAAAAGATGATTGTAGTTGAAGTATATGTATATGATATCATTTTTGGAATCAATGATGACAAAATGAGTCAGCAATTTTCTAAGGACATGCAAAAAGAGTATGAAATGTCTATGTTTGGAGAATTGTCCTTTTTCCTCGAACTACAGATATATTAGTTGGATAATGGCATCTTCATCTCTCAAACCAAATATGTGAAAGAAATGATAAATAAATTTAATATGGAAGACTACAAACCAATATGTACACCCATGGGTGACCCATGGCCACTGGGTGCAAATTAGGTAAAGAGGATGAAGCAGAGGAAGTAGATAAAAGAATATACATATCAATGATTGGCATTCTGTTATATGTAACTACCTCAAGAATAGACATAATACAAGCAATATGACTCGTTGCAAGGTTTCGCGAAACACCCAAAGAAACACATGCCCAAGCTGTGAAGAGAATTTTCAGATATTTGAAAGGGACTATTAACTTTGGTTTGTGGTATCCACAAAGCAATGATCTAAAATTAGTGACACATACTGACACAGTATGGGTGGGTAGTTTTGGTGACATAATAAGTACTAGCGGTGTTGCGTTCTTTCTAGAAAACTGCCTTGTATCCTGGATTAACAAGAAACAACCATTACTCTCACTGTCTACAGTAGAAGTAGAATATATCGCAAAAGCTGCCTGTGGTGCATATGTACTATGTATGAAACAAAACTTGAAGGATCTACAAGTAAAACTTGATCAGCCTATACAAATTTTATGTGACAATACAAGCGTGGTTAGCATCTCAAAGAATCATGTTTTGCACTACAAAACCAAACATATTCCCATCAAATATCACTTTGTGAGAGAACAGGTCATTGAAAACATTGTCAAACTGGAATATGTTGACACACAGAGAATAGATTGCGAATATGTTTAAAAAAAACGCTCCCAAGAACATTTGAATATATCAAGGAGAAACTTGGTGTGGTCCACAATACACAACATGATGAGATACTCAACAAGAGGACATAAAAGCAGATGGAATTCTGCAATGCGCAATGAATATGAATGGAAGATGGAATATTGCACAAGAATTGAAGAAGCATGATTGAATAGTGAGTATGATAGGAACATAAGATAAAGATAGAAGGAAGTGTGCAACTGTACAAGGGAGAATATCCGAGATAGCTACAAAATTGAATGTATAGATTGCAATACGATTGAGCTCTGTGCAATAACCCCAATGTAAGAAAGGGAAGAAAGCATAAAGACAAGGGGAGTAATCGAAGCAAGCATATGTATGGAGGCCAGCACAAAAAAAAAGAAAGGATAACTTGAAATGGTGCAATGAAGGCACCTATTTTCCATTGATGTCAAAGGGGGAGAAAGATCATGAAGCATATGATTAGCGCAGAAAGATCATGAAGAGGCATAGAAAGATAAAAAAGCGTGCATCATTGGAAGAGCTCCACACATAAATGAAAGACAACTAAAAAGCATTGACAGAAGAATGTGCAGATGAGAAAAGGCTCAAATTGGCAAGAAAATAGGGGGAGTACACATAGGGGAGTACTATGACCAGCACAAAGGAAAATAATAACTTCATGAGGTGTTGACATCAATTCAAAAGGGAGAGATTATTGAAATTTGGTTGTCATTGATTCCATTTGATGTCAAATAGGATTCAATATTCATGTTAGTTTGAAGAAGTGTATGAAATCCACTTTGAAGAAGTATAGGAATCTAGTTTGAATAAATACATAAGAAGTACATCTAGATTAAAGAAGTATATCCATAAGTAATACAGTTCATTCAACTTGAAGAAGTACATAAGGTACATCTACAAGTCCTAAGTCCACCTAGTCATGCTATCCCAAGGCTAAGTCAAAAAGATTTTCTTGAACAAGGTTCGACAGAGCCCATGAAGTTTGGGAGAAAGGTTGGACAAGTATACAAGTCCTGGAAGTGCACAAGACCCACAATTGAATTATACAATTTGTTGAAGTGAGAAAGAGTAGCAAAAGATAGTCACGCGGTTGGACAAGTCAAGTGCGCAAGACCCAAAAGATATGGTACTTCAAGGGCGCAAGTCCCCACACAAAGTGGTCACAAAGTGCACAAGTCCCACAGGGTGTGATACATGAGTGACGCAAAACATGAAAAGTGGTGGAAGCATGAGGTAAGCATAACCGCGGAGTAAGGTAGAAGATATGCTACGAAAAAATTATGGACATACCATTTGCGCAGGACAAGTATAAATAAGAATTTGAGTTGGAGAATTGATGCAATATTGTAAGCTCAAAACTAGAAGATACATATTTGACATGCTTCTAATTTTTGGGGCATCAAAGGCTTGTGGACCCAAAAAAACATGATCTAGCAGAGAGCCAAGTAAGCATGAACAAAAGAACATAATTATTGATGGGGCATAGAAGGATGTAGTTTATCTATGACGATTGCACGAATATAGAAGTGAAGAACTACAAAGGATGCGTAAGTGCGTAGTAAAAGAATGACTATATCGCAGATAGTATGCAGTAAGTCACATATGATATAAGATAGTTTCATAGAAATAGACGTGAAGCACAACTAGTGATTCATGAAGTGAAGTAGTTTATCAGATGCTGAAGATGTTGATGTATTTGTAACTTCAGAAGATATTCACTTGTACATTATATTTGTACTTTATTGTATCCCCAACGAAGATGTATTATTCCTCCGATTGGAAGTGTCGTCATTTGTATTTGCAAGTGTCGCAAATTATATTGTGTCGTAACTTATAATTGATGGGTTATTAGACCACCTTGGTGGGGTCGGCCCTGTATGAGTTAAAGGGTTATTAGACCACCCTAGTGGGGTTGGCCCAATGACAAGTGGTAATGGGTTATTAGACTCTCCTAAGGGAGGTCGGCGCAGTTAGAGTAAAAGGCAAGTAAAGGTGAAGTACAAATAGAGAGGAGCACCTCTCTATTTATCCATTCATTCACTCACTCACTTCACATTAGTGAGAGAGGGGAGGAGCGCGCACAAGTGGAGGAGGAGAAGCTGCTAGGAGACTATCTGTTGTTTTGGGGTTTGCTCTTTGTGATCTTTTTATTGGTGCTCATTCTATCTCTAAGGAATTTGTGGGGTTTTTCACCTTCTCGGTTTTCCCCGGTGAAATGCTTTGTGTCTCTTGTCTCTTGTGTTTGATATGTTGTACATGTTGTTATATCAGTTAAGATCCTAGATCATATTGAATTAAATTATGAAATACTAATATGGTATCAGAGCTAGCCTGAAGGAAGGCATTGTATGGCATTTACTAAACTTGTTGCACTTGGGACAAATTGGAAGCTAGGGCTTGATATAGTAAAAACTAGTCGTCGTGGAACTTTCGCTATATATCAGTTTTGGAGAAGGTTCAGGATCTGAAACTTTTACAGGTTGAAGATGAACTATTCATGTACCTTTTGTTTGAAGATCAGCCCTATATTAGTTTTACTTTGTGAGATATGATTTGTACAAGTTAGGGTTTCTTCCTCTTCAATAATGCATCCCTAAATAGGTGACCTAGGCACAGAGGTCATATCTCAGGCTAGGAAGGTCCAAATGGAATTCCGTAAAAAGTGGCAGTTAGGGAACATACTGTAGTTTCACAGGTCCAGGTTTCAGAGGCTGAAGTTGAAACAGGGACACATGGAACTCCGTACAAGTTCTTTATGTTGTTTCATCACATAAACAGGTCATGTTGCGACACTTGGAATATCTCTCTCATGGAGAATCCATTGAAGCTCAGATCTCTAGGTTGGAAAGATGACAGATCAGTCTACCATAGGCCAAAGTTTCAAACCCTGAGGATTTGAAATTTCATAGATACATCAGAAACAATATGGCATATATTTTTGTCCAAACAGAATTGGATTCTTAGCACTTTCAGTTTTTGGCTTGTCACTGCTGCGGGAAATTAGGGTTTCTGCAAAAGTTGGAATTTTTGGAATCTGAGGCCACGACTGGATGCTCCTTATCAAAATCAAAATTTAGAGACCAAGATCAAATTTTTTGGTTGGGTAGAACCCTGGGCTCTATCAAACCCTAGTTCGGGATTTTGACCAGAAAATGAGAAAAACCAGAAAACCAGAATTTGACAGAAGCTACAGATCCAAAACTCACAGGTCAATTTTGAGGAGTCAATTTTTGAAGTTTTCAAATCCTGAGCACACTAGCTTTCTCACCTCAGTAATCTGCATCTCCCTATCCAGACAGAAGTTTTAAATTCCAAGTTTGGATTTTGAGGGTTTCTTTGTCAAAACCTAGCCAGCTCCAGATCCAGATTCAACAATTCAAAGTGGATTGGGTTAATCCTAGAAGAGAATGAATTGGAAACTTACATATGCGAAGAGGTTCCAATTCTAGAGGGAGATGAGGCTAAGGCATTACATAAGAAGGAATTGGTCAAGGCCAAGAGAATCATTGCAGATTCTATCAAAGACCATCTCATACCTCATGTGTCTTCTCTAAAGACACCTAAGGAGATGCTTGATTCATTGACCAAGTTGTTTGAAAGAAAGAACATAAATCAGGTATGACTTGAGGAGATATAGGTATGTGTCAAAATTTGTTTCACTTATCTAATGATTAAGTTGATGATATGTTTGTCTTCATATTATTGAGGTTAGTACAATCTTGATCAATTTTAGACTTGTCCTATCACCTTAGTAAAACTATGAATGCATGTGAATGATAGAAGACATTCATTGATTAGGGTTATGACACTTATGATTGTACTAATGCACTGTGGTGTTGTATGGGGATAATGTTGTCCGCTAACATGAAAGGTACATCAAGAAAGACAAATCAAGTTCTAGATCGAGAACATATGACCATGGTGACATGAAGACAAAGACTCATCCATAGCCATTGATCCAGAATCTCTACTTACGAGGTATGTATAATTTGGTTCTACAATGCGTAACTTATGAGATATGCAGGTTACTAGCACAAGGTCTCTAAAACATTGAAGAGAACAAAGAAGACATTGTTTGGGTATGTCAGACATAACTTGCAAACATGATAATCCAGGTATGTTTTTCTTATATCAAGTTAGAATTCTACCTTGTGTTAGGGTCTCATATAAGTATACTTTCATATGATTGATAATGATTATTCATGAAGTTATAGGTTTGAATAATCGTGGATTTATGCATATTATGCTTCTTAGTTTGATTAATGATATGAAAAACCAGAAGAGTCCTATGGTCAAATAAGAATATGCATGAGTAAAAGAAGTACTCCCTGAAACCTTGAAATACTAACGCTTGTGATAAATTACTTGTGTATGAAATGATCATGAGCGTACATATTTAGAATCATAATGTTTTGATAGTATTGAGATTATACTAAGGCATGTATGATTATGTATGAGATCTTGAGGATGACACAGTGATGACACTAGTGCACACTTAAGCATGCATAATGGTCTAGGATGGATATAAGTTCAAAGACAGATAATCAAGGAAGCAAAGATCATGAGGGAGCACACTCCAGTAGTTCCTGCAAGGAAGCAAAGATCAAGAGGGAGTCCACCCAACAACTAAACAAAGATAATTATTTAAATTATCATTTCTTGTATATATGATTACTTAAATGATGTTGTTAAGTCATGGACATACTTATGTTCCTAGTTTTAGGATGTATATTATGTATTTTAGAAAAGTTGCTTTAATGAACAAGATACTACTAATATAGTAATGGGTAAGTGGCCTATGGTACTGTACAACATTCCATTGCTACTTATCTAGAATGAAACCTCTTTGCTGACATGTTGGGAGTTGTGCACACTCTTAACAATGTTCTGGTAGATATGGAAGGCATCTAGAAAGCTACGAGATATGGATAAATGTTGTATTGAAGCATTGGCTAAGATAATTGCATGACTTTATGACATATATTCTTATGTGTAAGATTTTGTTCTGCAAACTATGAGATGTTTCTAATCATGCAATTGAATTTGACTTGTAGGAAAGATCGTGTATAGTCACCTACAAAAGAAGGACAACAACATTTGTTCCAGCGACGAAGTTCAAGAAAACTACGTATTGAATATATTGAAGAATCTAAAGTTCCCAGGATCAGGGATGCAGTAATGGAAGGATGCCATGATCAAAGTACCAGTCGATCATGAAGAATGATGTTTGGGATGTGGTCCCAAGACCAGAAGGGAAGTCTGTTGTGACTTCCAAGTGGATCGACAAGATCAAGCATGCTGCAGATGGTAGCATAGATAAATACAAGGCAAGGTTTGTGGCTCGTGGCTTCTCCCAGAAAGAATGGATAGATTATGAAGAAAATTTTGCACTTGTAGCCAGATACACTTCCATCAGAACAATACTTGTTGTAGCTACAGTGATGAAGTGGAAGATACACTAGATGGATGTCAAGACAATTTTCTTGAATTGTGTAGTTGAAGAGGAAGTGTATGTGGAGCAACCACTCGGATTTGAGATACATGACAGGGAGTCACATGTGTGCAGATTAAAGAAAGCATTGTATGATTTGAAATAAGAACCCATGACATGGTACGACAGGATAGACAGATTCCTATCCAGTTTGGGATTTACCAAGAGTAAAACGGATTCCAACCTTTACTACAAGGTTGAGGAAGGAAATCCAGTGATACTCCTACTATATGTGGATGACCTGTTTGTGATAGGTGAGGATAGGTTGATTGCCGACACGAAGAGGAAGCTTGCTGCCGAGTTAGAGAGGAAGGACTTGGTTATGATTCATTGCTTTCTAGGTATGGAGGTGTGGCAGAGTGCAGATGGAATCTTCCTTGGACAAGGGAAGTATGCAGTAGAGATCCTAAAGCGGTTCAGGATGATGGACTGCAAGGCCATGGACAAAACTATGGCATCGAACCTAAAGCTATTGAGTGATGCTTCATCAGATTCGGTTGATGCCACGATGTATCGTCAGATGATTGGGTCCTTGATGTACCTGACAAACACAAGACCAAATATTTGCTTTGCTGTGAACACCTTGAGCTAGTTCCTGACGGATCCTAGACATGTTCACTTGATTGTTGTAAAGCATATTCTGAGGTACCTGAAGAGTACGGTTGATTATGGGCTCAAGTATGATACGAATACAAAAATTAACCTGGTGGGTTATGTTGATTCAGATTGGGGAGGCAGTGCTGCAAATAAGAAGAGCACTTCTGGGTGCTGCTTCAGTATGGGATTAGGTGTGATCTCTTGGTTTAGCAGGAAGCAATCCTTTGTAGCACTGAGTACAACCAAAGCAGAGTATGTCATAGCTTGTTCGGCTAGTTGTGAGGCAGTACGAATAAGGAAGCTACTTTCTGATTTATCTGATCTCCAGTTGGATGCTACTTGTATATATTGTGACAACCAAAGTTGTGTGAAGTTGTCAAAGAACCCAGTGTTCCATGACAAGTCGAAGCACATTGAGATCAAATATCACTATATCAGGGATATGGTGCAGAGAGGAGTAGTGAAGCTCCTGTATGTTGTGACGAATGAGCAGATTGCATATGTGTTGACCAAACCACTAGCCAGAGTGAAGTTCGAGTACTTCAGAGAGAGGCTTGGTGTTCTTCAGATAAAAGATACTTCGAGGAGGAAGTGATGGGGCACATTTGTAGGATCCATTCCAAGCATGGTGGTAGGAGGATCCTTCCCATGGATGTGGATATAAGTGTTGTGTGATGAGCATTAGGATGATGCTCCAGATGATATGCACCAGGATGATGCTATGGCGATGATCAGGATGATCATGTAATGATGATGTGCATGAGGATGATGTACTGTATGATGATGATTAGTATGATCATGAGTATCAAGATGATACTCCGTGGACGTGGACAGGTTGTGAAGGTGCATGTAATCAGTCCTGGAGATCCAGACAGGTTGTGCTAGGCATGTAAAAGATCCTGGGATGCTCTTTAGAGATCTTGCAGGTTGCAAGACACTCTTTTAAGGATTTACAAGAATCACATGTAATCAGTCCTGGAGATCCGGACAGGTTTTGTTAGGCACGTAAAAGATCCTGGGATGATCTTTAGAGATCTTGCAGGTTGTAAGACACTCTTTTAAGGTTTTGCAAGTTCACATGCAATCAGTCCTGGAGATCCGGACAGGTTGTGCTAGGCACGTAAAAGATCTTGGGATGCTCTTTAGAGATATTGTAGGTCGCAAGACACTCTTTTAAGGTTTTGTGAAGGTCACATGTAAAATATCCTGGGAGATCTGATAGGTTGAGCAGTAAGCTCATAAAAGTCCTGGGATGCTCTTTTGAGGTTTTGTTACGCACATAATCAGCCCTGAGGATTCCACAGGATGGCCAGATATGATGAAGACCTACATGAGGCTAGGCCTACAACCAACATGAAAAATGATTGGCTCTGTAGAACTTCCTATGATGAGAAGAATTGAGAGATAGCACCAGTGATCGAGATAATGAGTACAACAGCAGTGACAATGATGCTCTGTGATCCAGTGACGATGATCCAAGCTCCATAATTGAAGACTTGTGCCGATATGTATTGATGACCTGTGTCAAGAGAATACGTTCCTAGTTAAGAGGGAGTGTTGATGTATTTGTAACTTCGGAAGATATTCACTTGTATATTATATTTGTACTTTATTGTATCCCCAACGGAGATGTATTATTCCTCCGATTGTAAGTGTCGTCATTTGTATTTGCAAGTGTCGCAAGTTATATTGTAAGTGTCGTAACTTATACTTGATGGGTTATTAGACCACCTTGGTGGGGTTGGCCCTGTATGAGTTAAAGGGTTATTAGACCACCCCAATGGGGTCAGCCCAGTGACAAGTGGTAATGGGTTATTAGACTCCCCTAAGGGAGTTCGGCCCAATTAGAGTAAAAGGAAAGTAAAGGTAAAGTATAAATAGAGAGGAGCACCTCTCTATTTATCCATACATTCACTCACTCACTTCTCATTAGTGAGAGAGAGGAGGAGTGTGCATAAGTGGAGGAGGAGAAGCTGGTAGGAGACTATCTCTTGTTTTAGGGTTTGATCTTTGTGATCTTTGTATTGGTGCTCATTCTATCTCTGAGGAAGTTGCAGGGTTTTTCACCTTCTTGGTTTTCCCCAGTGAAATGCTTTATGTCTCTTGTCTCTTGTGTTTGATATGCTGTACATGTTGTTATCTTAGTTAAGATCCTAGATCATATTGAATTAAATGATTAAAAAATAATAGAATACAGACTTCCAACACAGCATAAGATGCATGCCATGAAGAGAGTAATATGAGACAAGTGCGAAGAACATAAAGGCCATATCGCAAATGATGCACAGGAGGTCGCAGATTATCTAAAAACTAATGCACCAAGATAAAAGGGTAATATTAGAAAAAATTGCATAGATTGATATTATATAGATGTGCAAATTCAGATGTCACGTTCCCCAATCACCATAGTGGCCTTTAGAGGTGATGGGAGACCCTCTGTTACATTTTTTTTTTGAAATAATTCTTCCATTTTACACACAACCGCAATGGCCGTCGATTTGCAATCCGCAATCCGCAATTGGAATTCGGAACTGGGATGACCAAAATACATGACGTTGAAAAGTGCCCCTCTGAATTCCCCAGTTCTGCAATCCGCAATGCGGAACTCAGAAATTCAGAGCGCCCATTTACCTGACATCAAGCAAATTATGATCCCGACTTCCACATTCCGCAGTGCAGAAGTCGAAACTACAGAGCCCACAATTCCCTGACGCTGCAGAAATGTGCCTCTGCATTCCGCATTTCCACAGTGCCGAAGTAAGAAATGTGGAGCGCAAAAACCTTCAGCGTTGTAACAAAGCACCCCCTCATTCCGCATTTCCACAGTGCGGAAGTCGGAACTGTGGAGCACCAAAACCTCTGGCGTTGCAGCGATGCGCCCCCGCATTCCGCATTTCCGCAACGAGGAAGTTGGAACTGCAGAGCACCAAAACCTCCGGCGCTGCATCAATGTGCCCCCGCATTCTGCATTTTCGCAGTGCGAAATTCGAAACTGCGGAGCACCCAAGTGCCCTGCACTGCTAAAATGTGATCCCAACTTCTGCATTCCGCAATGAGAATGCGGAAGGTCAGGAGTTGGCCATGCCCTGTCCATCCAACTTTCCAAGATAATAACTCCTCCATCCTTGGGCCAAATTGGACAAGTTTGGTACCATTGGAAATCTCTTGGAGATATATATCCAATGGTGTGATCCCCTGCCCCATCTGAGTACTCTAACCTTGTCAAAATTCCAACTTAAAATCTGTCCATAACGTCCTCTATGTGCCTTTATCCTTCCACAAGGAACTTTGTTTGACCTCTTCCATGGCTTCTCCCTTCACCTGGCCCACAGAGGGGTCCTAAAACACAACAGAGGATATCACATTCCTTTCCCCAAGTCCAAATGAAGTCAAGCAATCCTTCCTAAGGGTGAATTCAATGCATAAATGAACATATATTATGAAACTAAACTAGTCAACACATCAACAACCTGCATGGTTAACATCACATGACACTCATGTAAATGATGAAGCATTCAACATAATCTCAACCTCATACTTAGGCTTAGAAATGGCTTCCTATGGGTCAATTTCATGCATTCACTCATTCAATAACTTAAGCATAACAAGCATACATAACACATGAAGTATCATCATTTAAACATCACAAGGAGCACTTATCTTTGGAATGAAGCTGCCCAAGAAACTAGCTAAGTGGGAGCAAATTTCCACCCAACCTTAGGTCTCTGTATAGCCTATACTCTTTCATATAAGAGACCACCCCTGAGCTGGGATGTGTATCCACTAAGAAGGGATAACTAGGCTCTCTCACAGTGAGCTCACCCATAGAGCTACAGGAATCTCAGATCACTCAACAAACATGGCACCCACATTACCTACCTCACCCAACACAAAGAAGGCCCTCTTATCTACTATAGAGTCCATCAAGGCCCCTTCCCTCCAATGCTAGTCAAGGTGGGGATAGAAAGGTCCAACAACTGTTTTCATAAGACTTTTTCCCTAACTGGGTTTATCAAGCAGATCCAACCCTAGGTTTGACCTTCTGCTCTGTTATTCAAGCTGGAAGCTTCTTAGGGTTGTGGTCGAAACTCAGTCCCGCAACTCAGTTCTTCTACTATCGGATCAGGGTATCCTCATGGGATTTATGAGCTATTCAAGTTCTATAATTCACCCCCATAGTATGATCCATAGCTGTCCCAACCGGTTCACTTCCTACACAAGGTTTCTTGGGCATTCTTAGCTCTGCAATTCGCACATACACATAATCGCGATTTCTCTTGTTTTCTTCACGGATGGGCTCTGCAATGCATGCATGAATCTGGTTGTTGGTCAACAGGGGATAGGGATCAGGGTGAGTGAATTCCCATGTGTAGAGCGGCTTAGGGAACAAGTAAAACATAGAGCCATACCTTGCCACACTGATTGCAAGGCCGCTCCATACTATATCGAATTCATGGACTGGTTTTGTCATGTCTCCTCTCACTAATTTTTTTCTTTTTGCACGGTCCTACAACCCTACAATTCTATTCATGGTTATGCCCTTAGATAATAATTATACTTAGAAATATATTAGAAGCATAATACTTTAAGTAAATGCTGTCACACCTACTTCGGAATTGCTTGTCATGAATTTTTACTGAAGTGCTATAGTCTTTCAGACTATACGCACCCTTACGTCTTCAGTGTCATAATAATGACATAATTGAACAAGTGTGTGTGATGTGGAGGTCCTTTATGCCGATATGATGACACATCCTAACCTCTATAAAAGAGATAGTGAACACATGCATAATGATACATAAGCACATACATGGGTCCTATGTTTATTAATGTCTTGCAACCATAATACAGTTACATTAATAATACTTTCACCACTTGACAACCATACTCTTCACCCATCTATTTATATAGGCTGACCACCTGCACATGCCATCATGTGTTAATATTATCATTAATATTACAATTATCAACTTTGCAAGGGCTTCATGATTCGATAACCATTTATACCATTGATTATAATTTATTTATTAAGTTGACAAGGGCCACCTATATAATTCTATATATTTGTGAATATATATATATATATCTATATATATATCTATATCTATATATATATATATATATATATATATGTACGTAGTCCATATGTATTAATAATATATATATATTATGAATACATATAACAATGGTGTTATTAATTCTGAAAACACAATGGTTAGATACTTTGCACCACAAAGTAATTCGACTCACCCATGTATATATATCAACCAATTACTATAGGTTAAACTTATAGCATTAATTGTTTTGGGCCATAACATAAAACTTATGCTTACAAAAGGATGTAAATATATATATAAGGTTCTAGACATATATTTATATAGTACACAACGCTCCTTTCTAAGGCTTAAGACACCATCCCATAAACATATAATGTATGGCATAAGACCATGCAAAACGTTATCCTTAAGGCCCAACGTCACATACTTGACACGTAATGGTTAATTAAGAAAATATAAGTGGTCGCTAATGAAAGCTGACCCTACCACTCAATGTGGCTCACTCTTTACAACGTTAACACTTAAGGTTTAGAGTTAAGACGGGTCAACACAACTCCATGTGAGGGTATATCCATGCTACCACAATGACAATGACATGGAGCCTACGAATGAACGTAGCATGACTACGACGATAACGTGGATTACTGCTGTATGACTCAAATGGTTCCAAGCAGGCTCGTTCCAACCAGTGTCCTACGTGGTTCGTGGCTTGCACCACACAAGCTAAGCCATTCTAGCAACTGGTTTTAAACATGTTATCTATTGCCTTGTTGGAAGGTGACGATGACTCACACTCACGTGGAGGTGGAAAGACATACACAACGTTGGAAGGTTGGACGATGTGGTAAAGGAGGTGATTCGTGCCATTAATGGAGCTTCGTCCATGGGATACTACCCCAAGGCATAATATACAACAAACTCTGTACATCAATAAAACTCCAAATGCTCCTGTCCATCGATGGTGATCCTATCCATTGCATGGGAAATGGTGAGAGGTTTACACACCATCGATTTGAGTGCTAGACTTTCACGCCCAACCCTTTCACGTCTGTAATAACTTCATTCCTTAACCGGTCGCAGTGGTCTCAACCCGCTCTCCCCAGTAATCTGCATTGATAGTATTTTCACTTGGATTTCGTCTCAAAGTTGTTCTACAACGCTGAGAGCTTCGGCTTTGCGCGATGTAAGATGCAAGAGCTACCAAGCTATGATAGTTTTGTTCCTGTGATGTATACCGACCTAGTTGGACCATCCACATCATGGCCCACATATGCAAGGTATGTTACAGTGTGTTGCTTTCACAAACTTTACGTTTTAAATGAAAATGTGGTTTACTGCAAGTTACGTTTACATTCACACTTTTATGGACCAAAGTTTGACCTTTGTGGTGACAATGTGGCAGGTGCAATCGGAGCCGGGCTGCGCTGCGACTCTACTGACCCTCCAGGTAATTGTCACACTTCCATTTCATTTGTAGCTTTTTCGTGGCATTGTTAAGTTTCATTATCAGTTGGTTTTAGTGTACCCCTAAGGTTTGACCTCGCGCCACGCTATAATGTGCAGGTAACTAACGACAAAGGTGGAGTTGAAGCGCTCCTGCAAGCTCGTAACTGACATGGGGTCATGGTGACTCGTCAATCTCAATAGGTAACTCACCTACCCCAACTGCCTCGGGTTTGGTTTATCCCGTAGGTGGGGGAAGAGTTACTAAAATAGTTTCAGTTAAGGTTAGGGTTTATCTTGCTTTCATTTGCAAGACTTTAAGGAGAATGGCCTTTGTCCAGAACAATAGGGGTGTGAAGCCACCTATGAGAGAGTCATTGTGACCTCTAAGTACTTCACTGTCATCGCAGGGTTGTTGTGCACTTTAGGAAATGGGGTCCAGGGGACTCCCCACTGTCATGCATATGCTAAGAAACAACTCCAATGATGCTTTGCCCCTGGTAGAGGCATCGAGATTCTATGTAACCTACTTATTTTAATTTAATGTGGCAATGCCACATCATTTACGATTTCAAACTCTGTCTGTGTATATGGTTAATGATTTGAATGCATATGGATAACTTCTTTGCAAGCCCATCTTGAATTTATAAACCCTCTGCGATTCTCGTCGATCTATAAGGTTTGAATATATAATATGATATGCATTTTGGGAAATAGGGTTTGCAAGTTTAAATGCCCTCAGCATTCGATATTAATATGCAATGTAAATTTCATTACCCTGCCACTGTATGTGCATAACACTTAATAGTAGATGCAATACCATATTAATATGAGCATGAAGATTCGTTTGCTAGCTGCATCAATGAATACATTGTTTACTATTCATTTAGATAGGAAATCATTCTCAGGCCAGGCATCTTCCACGATTTCGTTGGCATTCATCACAACATACAGTGATATGATTTTTAATTCTGGTATGTTGAATGTTTAGAGTAAGGGCGTTAATCCTGCCCACCGATATGCATAATGGATTGTTTATGTGAATCGATTCCCTGTCTACTTTCAGCAACGTTTAATATATGGAATGCGTTTATATATATATATATATATATATTCTGCAATGATTAACTATTTAAATGCGGTCTGCGTCTATACCCAGCAACGTTTCATTATTTAATGTATGCAACACATTGTTAAATATTAAGTGGAAACGCCAAGCGATAAACAATGCACAAGTGAATATATAAATAAATAAATATATATTTATATCGTCGTATATTGGTAAATATGGCAATCACACTAAGGGTAAAACCCTTATGCACTTGAATCGTTTTCATTCTATGCTCAATGCAATTGATATCGCATTGTTTTTTTTTATACTAGCATGCTTACAATGATCTAGATTATCCAAGATTCTCCTATCACCATCGGTGAATGATTTCATAGTAACACTAATAAAATGTATTTTACAATGCTGTCTAAATATCAAATATTCGTCTATCTCATAATGAGATTTCCAAATGGATTCAACTCAGAAATATATAGCAATATATAATTTATTTCATTACTCAGAATTTCAACCTGAAATGCACTTTAATTGCATACAGTCGATTTTGACCAGATTTAGATAGAATAACAAACTCTGTCCAAAATAATAACTCAAAACTATAACAGGTTTGAACTCTAGAATTATTAGGGTTTATCTTTTCTAAGACAAACTCTACTATGAAAGAGTTGATAAACATAAGGGCTAGGCATGTAAACCTTCAGGTTTACATGTCTGCCCTATTTGCGGCATTATAATGCAAGACATAAGATCTTTATTAACTACTGGAACATATTTAAATACAAACACCTGCAACATGAAAACATGCCTCAACAACCCTAGGTTAGCACATTATTCATATTAGTATTATATTAGAGGTTGTATACAATTTCAACAGTATAGGGGGTGTTAATGCTGTATATCTACTGCAAATAGAATGTAGGTATTTTCATAGCCAACCCATAACACAAATATTCCAGATCTGTAAAGATGATCATAAGATAAACTCATTACAGAGATCTAGCTATTTAGCTGAGATTCAAACTCGGAATGTACATGAAATAATACAGATATAGTCATATATTATACATATGCCATTCCACTGTAAATCAGATATACTCAGAAACATATATAAATATTATCCCAAAACAAATACTCTGCAATTCAAAAGATAAACACTTATTTGAATCTACTGACCAATGGAACTAGGCACAAACCTCCCAGCCTTTGACGAACAAGTTCTCCTTGCTCTTAGGTCACCCCTGAGCTGAGTTCTTAGTCCCCCAAGTAGAGTATAAATTTTAGTTTACCCTTAACTTGTTATTCCCCAAGTTATTCAGGATATTTTCCAAAAGGTAGTAGGAAACCCAACACCCAACTCAATACTCTTGAGCTCCAGGATGCTCCAGGGGATTTTAATCCATAGCCATGGAGAGAATCACTAAAACATAGTCTATTAAGGTAAATGCAGTACTCATGCAAGCTTGGGGTAGTTCTCCTACTTGCACACAATTAAGTGGCCAAGCTCATACCAAACTATAGGATTCCTCCTGATCTGAGTTAGTTTGGTCCTCCCAAATATGCCCTCAATCACTTGGATTCAGGACCAGTTTGGTTCTCCCAAATCTGTCCTCCCTCACCAGCATTCATTTTCTCAGGTTCAGGCTTTCCCATTCCCATTGCTCTTTTGTATTCAGCTCATGAGATTGTGAATGATGCATAATGAATAATTGAGAGTTTCAATGAGTTTTCACCTTTTATTCTCTTAGGGGAATTTTCCTCATTATGTGAATTATTTTAATTCATTAATCTCTCAATTCTTTTCTTTAGGGTTTTCCAATGGTCTCCAATAATAATTTCTTCTTATTATTATTAAGTGGCATTTTCCCTCCAAACTTAGGGGACTGTGACTCCCTCTTTAATGTGTTGGTCCACATGGTCAATAGAAACCCCTTTATCATATTTCTAAACTTTCATAAGTATAAATGATATAATACTTAGCAGAAAATATAATAGGGGTTCAAAGTCCAAAATAGGGGTATTACAGGTTTCTCAACTAGCCTCTTACAACAACATTAATGTCAGCATGGGAGTCAAATGGGTTCACAAATGGACATGTGGCAGCATGGGTTCCAATCCCATAACCCCCTCACCTCTCCCTAGTGGATACACATGGCCCCTTCTCATTGGTTTCCTCCTTAGCCAGTTTTCTTGGTATTTTATTGCAATAATTAATAATTACATTATTTACAATTATCTCATGGTACAACAACACATGGATTATCAAACTTCCAAATAATTTCCTGTGCAAATAAACCTAATCATCCACTAGTGGGGCCTTGGCCTTGAGCTTCACACTAGTGAAAACACACATTGCATTTATACAATATTTACATTTAAGCCAATAAATTCTAAGGGTCAAAATAGGGGTATTACAAATCCCTCCCCCCTAGAACAACATCGTCCTCGGTTTTCTAAAAAATGAACAAAAATGGGAATGCCTCTCTCATGGCATCCTCCAGCTCCCATGTAGCCTCTTCGAGACTAAGGTGCTTCCATTGCACCTTCACCTATATGATGGCTCTGTTCCGGAGAAAAGTGACATTCTTGTCGACGATGCGCATAGGCTCCACTTGGAACTCTCCCCTGGTTCCACCTGTATCACATTCCAATCAATTATGTGATTAGGATCATGTACATATTTCTTAATCAAAGAGACATGGAAAAAATTATGAGCTCTCATGTTAGCAGGAAATGCAATCCTATATGCAATTGTTCCTATCATATCAAGGAATTCAAATGGATCACATTATCTTGGTGCCAACTTGGCACAACTCCCCAACTTCATGGAACTCTTCCTTAGTTTCACTCTCAAGTAAACATGATCTCCAATCTGAAATTCCTTATGCGCTCTTTTCATATCTGCATAACTCTTCTTCATGTCCCGTGTTTCCTTCAAATTCTTCCTGATCTTAACAATCTCTTGCTCCATCTGCTTGATCATTTTTGGTCCAAGCACTACCCTGTTCACTAGGATGTCCCAACTCACTAGATTTATGCATCCTTTACCATACAATGCCTCAAAAGGGCTCATTCCCAATGATGCATGTTGTCCATTGTTGTAATCAAATTCTACCAAGTGTAGGTAGTCTTCCCACTTGGATGGTTTATCCATCACATACATCCTTAGCATGTCTTCAAGAATTTGATTCACCCTCTCAGTCTGACCATCTGTTTGAGCATGATATGATGTACTAAACTTCAGTTGAGTCCTCAATTCTTGGAATAATCCTTTCCAAAAATTATATGTGAACTTTGTGTCATGATATGAAATTATTTCCTTGGGAAATCCATGCAATCTGAATATCTCTTTCATGAAGATATTTGCAATGTCATTGGTTTTGTGAGTGGACTTGACTGGAATGAAGTGAGATACCTTTGATAGATTTTCCACCACTACCATGATTGAATCATGCTTCTTCACTATCATGGGCATACCTATTAT